>JBBPPC010000197.1:0-30205 GCA_038091775.1 Leccinum olivaceopallidum | reverse complement strand
GAAACCTTCAGAATACATAGTAGATCTAATGTAGCGGTTTGGATGATGAGAAATGTGTGCATAATTGTGTATTCTATGGAAGTGCCGAACCAGCATGACTGCCGAAGTCACCGTACGGGATAGTACGACCAACGAAAAGCAGAGTGTGCCCCTAAGCGTGCATTTGTTTCACTTCCACATCGGAAGTGTCAAGAGGTCCAGCGTGAAACTACAATGGTTTCCTTCAATATGCTATAATTATCATACTGTAACAACATCGGAGCTCTCTTTACGGCTCAGAATACAACGAGTGTGAGCAAGATGCAGGCCAGTCCCATGGATGTGACGACAACAAGTAACCGAAGACAAAAGAAAAAGTCCAAAAGCAGACAATGATTAATGAGCAGTCAAAAGAAAAAGAAAAAAACGAGGCCTCAAGGCCTGATGTGACTTCAATTGTGCATGCACGCATGGCAACGAACGTCGAACGTGATCAAAGTAACTACTTGTCAAAAAGGTCCGATTCCACAGCCCAGAAAAGAGAAAAAAGCGAAAAAAACCAGGTCAAGATCCGAGAACGTACGGCATGAATGGCGAGCGAACAAGTGCCGAAATCGGATCGGTTGGCGGGTGGGTCAAGCGTACTATGGAGAGGCGGTCGCGATGAAGTCGTCCCAGGCTTTCACAGTGGCGGTGGGGAAGAAATAGGTAGAGGCCGTCGTCGCGGAACCGTAGTATATTCCCAATTGACCTGTGAGGATGTCGCCGCTCAGCGAGGACGCCTCTCCGCCGATGACGTTGACCGATCCGGAGCTCGTGTTGGTGACGAGCCCAGTGTCGTTATTTCCAAAGACGAACTCTCGGACGAGCGTCAGGGCCTATACGTTCGGAATGTTAGATAGATGGGCAGAAAAAGTAAAGGTGAAAGGGATCGGCGGTACTGACAGAGACAGGGTTGGTGTAACCGAGAAGATGGCCGGCATGTACGGCGAGGGCGTATGTCCAGCCACGTTCTTGATGGACGATGCCTGCAAACTCTCCGGCGTCGTTGTACCATGGCGTCTCTGGTTTACGAGTGAAACCCTGGATCCCACCAAACGTCGTATTCTGCGGAAATAGGAATGATAGGTGAGCGTCGCGATCATCCAGGTGATTTTGTTATCGCACTTGGATAGTGACTGCATACGTGCGTTATTAGCCACGTCCGAATGTACAATGAAATACTAGCTCACGTTCAGAGCCAAAATGGGGAATGAGAGAATCGTCGTTTCCAGAAAAGACGATTATTTTCATGTCATGGGCAGTCGCGTTGGTTGCAAGGTCGGTCAAGAACGCCATTGGCCTAATGCATCTTAAGTACACATAGTTGATGATGCAGCGGATGACCTACTCGACGCCTGGAAAAGGGTCACTTGAATGATCTTCCGTCAGCCTAGACAACAGGAAAGAGCCTTACTGGGATCGCCATTGGAATAATCTATGGATGGGTCAACGAAAGCGGATTAGGATACAGAAAGAAACGCCTACTATTGCCAAAGGGATAGTAGATACTCTCCGTCCAATTTTGGCTCGTCGGGGCGTGGATCGCAGCGCGGGTTTGCGGGTCTGCCATGGGTCTGGGCATTAGTATTTATTTTGTGGACACATGAGCAGGATAAACCATTGAGGAAGACGGTAGCATCCATAGGTGCTTCGGGGTTCAAAGCATCAGGGATGTTGTATATGTCGAACACGCCCCCTGCACTCTTACTCATATCTATAGCACGGGCGTACGGTCAGCGCACGACCAGATATCGCAATGAAAAACGTCGCACTCCAAGGGAACGTGAAGTTGGTCGCGTAGTCGAGCATCTCGTCATAGAGATCACAGCCATACCAAGAGTTGATGACTCCACTGGCGGCACGCCGGTCGCGCTTCCAGGCATCGCGCGCGCGGATCCTGTCGCGGTTTGAGAGGGCGCGATCTCGCTTGGCGAGCTTGACGGAAAACCTATCCTCGGCTTCTAGCATTAGTTCTTGCATCGTAAACTTGCTCTTGTACAACGCGGTAGAGGATATTGGGTTATTTCCAGGAACGAACGAAAGTGTCGGGAAACGTTCAGGTTGAGGATATTGTAGGGTGAGGTTGTAGCCACAAAGAGAGGTCCTAGACCTGGCATCAATAGTTGCATGTCATCGCGTACGATTTCACGCACTGTTCGCGAAAGTAGTTGAAAACATCGGGATCGTATCCGATAATTTGGGGGTATGTTTCTAGAACGCTGACCACGGCGGACTGGCCCCAAGCCTCTGCAGACGCTATTGAGCCATCACCCATGGCGATTCTGGTGAGATTAACAGGGGGATTATCCATCTCAAAGTAAGCTTTGGCGATGTAAGGCTTTGAGAGGTGTAAGGCGCAAATCATTCTCGAAGAGTGCAACAGGACTCACTATGTACACTCCAGCGTAACTCTCGCCCGTAAGGTGTAAAGGACGAGTTGCGAGGTTAGGAAACACTCTGACGAGGTTCCCTAAGAAGCCCATCTGAGCGATGGATGAGTATTTGACTAGGGAGACAAAATACCAAACTGACGAAATCAGACGCCATTTGATCCTCGTCGAACACTTGGCAGTGGGTCAAGTCCTGTCTATATGCGGTGTCAACAGTGCTCACCGTAACCATCCGTGTCAGCAGTACTGAATCCGACCCCACTGCGAGAACACTCGTTAGAACCACGACTGGAATGATCTGAACGACGACGCACACTGGGTTGTCGACCCATATGTAGTCGGCAACATTAGTCCAAGCATATTGATTTTCGAAGAGTGAATAATCGTTTGCAATTTGAATTGGGCCGTTCTGTGGTGGAATTAAACGTGAATTGGCGCGCATACAACGAGACAAACCTCGAAGAAGAGCCCAACGAGACTGGAAGAGCCAGGACTAGTACGGACAAATGAGGTAAGGAACCGGAGTGGGGCTGACAAACTGACCCTCCGTTGAGCCAAATGCCCCATGGCTTGTCGCTGTCTGCGGTGAACGAGCCGTGGGTTGATTCGAATGCCCAGAAGAAGAGGGTGTCGTTTGGGTGAGCCTCTCTCTGTACGGGAATGTTTCCGGCCCAGTTACGAGCGATAGGCCACGTCACGTTGGGAAGACAGTCGGTCACTTGGAAGTCTGTACTAGGCCATGAGTCTGTTGCGGATCACTACAGTGTTTGCACGCACAGGCCTGCCACTCCGGACTATAATCACCGCTGGGCATGCCAGGGTAAACGTGGGGCCAACTGCTGGGCGGTGGACCAGACTGGGCGTTCGCTAGCAGGGCAAAGGCGAGCAAAAGGACCGCACCAGACGTCAAGTCCATGGCGAGGAAAGCGAAGGGAATGAATTATAGTAAGTAGAATAATAGAACGAGGCTTTATGTACTTACGAGAAGCTTTTATTGTCAGCGCCCATTATGTACAACGATATAATCGAGGCTTGGTCGGAAGTCAAAATTGTACGATGGCAAGTTACGTAGAAGTCATCGCACGCAGCGCCAAGATCGCCTTCGACGCTTCTCAATTACTTTCATCCACCGTAAGAGAAACAGCACTCAAAACCATCGCAGACGAGCTCGCAAAAAATAAAAATTCCATCCTCGCCGCCAACCGAGACGATGTCGCCGACGCTCACCGACAAGTCGACGCCGGCCACATGACAAAGTCCATGCTCGCCCGTCTCGACCTCGCCAAGCCCGGAAAGTGGGAGCAGATGGTCAAGGGCGTCACCGACGTCGCCAATCTCCCGGATCCCACCGGGATCGTCTCGTATGCTTCCCAGTTGGACGATGATTTAGAACTCTATCGCGTTTCCTGCCCGATCGGCGTTCTCTTGGTCATCTTTGAAGCTCGTCCAGAAGTCGTCGTCAATATAGCAGCCTTGGCGATCAAATCCGGTGAGCTTATCCCCGTCTCCCCCGATTCTTTCCTGTCTTAACCCTCCCAAACAGGAAACGCCGCCATCCTCAAGGGCGGAAAAGAGTCCGCCAGAACGACGGCCGAACTCGCCAAAGCCATCTCAGAAGGCTTGAAGCAGTCGTCCTTGCCTGCCACGTACATCCAGACGGTCCAGACCAGAGAACATGTTTCCGCGCTGCTAGCGCTCGATCAGTTCATTGATCTCGTCATCCCGCGAGGCAGCAATGAACTCGTCCGAAGCATCCAAAACCAGACCAGAATTCCCGTCATGGGCCACGCGGACGGTCTCTGTCACGTCTATCTTCACCAAGACGCCGATTCAGAAAAGGCGGTGCGCGTCGTGGTGGATTCCAAGGTCGACTTCTCTCCCTGAGATAGGTGTATGCGTTGATCGTTTAGGCGATACAGGTCGATTATCCTTCTGCGTGCAATGCGGTAGAGACATTACTCCTCCACGAGAGTCTCTTGCACACTGTCTGGTCGAGCGTCGCGACCGCGCTGCTGGACGCTGGCGTGCAGATCATCTGTGACGAGCCATCCTTGGCCGCAATTCCGGATTCTACTGCTAGTGCGCATCCAAACAGCATCTCCCCTTCTGACGAGCAATCCTATCGTACGGAGCACCTCGACTTGAAACTCTCTGTCAAGGTTGTCGAATCGCTCGACGCTGCGATTCACCACATCAATACCCACTCCTCACACCATACCGATGCGATCGTCACCGAGTCGGACGCAGACGGGTCCAAGTTCTGTCGCGGCGTTGACTCGGCCGGGACGTTCATCAACGCCAGCACCCGTTTTGCGGACGGTTTTAGGTTCGGGTTCGGAACAGAGGTGGGTATCAGCACAGGCAAGATACACGCGAGAGGTCCCGTAGGGCTCGATGGATTGGTAATTTACAAATATATGATGCGGAGCAAGGACAAAAAGGGTCACATCGTGGGCGAGTTTGGAGTAGGAGAGGGTAAGAAGAAATATAAACATGCTCTAATAGAAACATCTAGTGTCGTCATGTCATGATGCATCATTCTCTAGCTTGGCCCTCTTCATTATGGGACTGCCATCATCACCATCAACTTTTCGTTTTGCCCCTCCCTCACTTTCCGTTGGCTTTTTCTTCTTCTTCACCATTGAAGTCAGGTCATGGACGACGGCTTGCTGACCAGGTACAGCTATCGAATTCGTGTTCAACTCTTGATCGAGCGCTCTGGCAACCATCGCGGGAGCCGATTCCTCTGGCGCTTTGGGTGTCGTCTTGAGTTCGTCGACCTGGAAAGAGACGGTCACTTCAGAGAACACGTCAGAGCATTACTATCTGACCGACCTTGAGCGCAAGATCCTCCTTCACACCCTCCAGCTCCTTGAGCTCGTTTTCCAGCTGCGTTTTCGACATATTCTGTACAGGCGTTCCGTCCAATGTCGGGGAAGGCACATGTCTACCTTTGCCCTTGCCCTTCTTGTCCTCTGTCTGCTCTACGACGGGCACGGGTGGCAATTTGCCGCTCAGCCCGTCCTTGAGTTCCTGAATCCGCTCCGATACGCTCTCGAGCGCCTTTTCCGCGTGTGATATGGCGTCCGAGAGCCGTCCCGGAGTCAGATCGAGCGCCATGCTCAGTTTATAGTGAGCTTCGGCGATCTGTCGCGACGACATCGACAAGAGGTCGACCTTGAGAGCCAGACCCGCAGAGTAGTCCATTATCGCCTGGTCGAACTTTTCTGTGGGGAGGCGTCAGTCAATGCCACCAATTACTCTCGAAAGAAACCGTACCAGTCTCCAACGACACGTCCCCGAGGGCGATATACGTGTCTGCAAGTTTCAGCTTGGTCTCGTCGTCCTCGTCGCGTCCCTTTTCGTATATACTGCGAGCGATCTCGAACGCTTCCCATGCTGCGTTGAAGTCGTCTTCCGGTTCGCCGTCCTCGCCCTCGCCTTCATCTTCGTCCTCGCTTTCCTCCTCCTCGGGTTGCTTGGCAGTTTGACCTAGCAGATCGACAGCCTCCTCCTCCTCCTCTCCCTGTCCTTCGTCCCCAAACTCTAGGATGGGTCCGTTGTCTGGTCCTAGGAAGCGCGTTAGATTGGACACGACGAGAAGGGGTATATTCTTACGTTTCTCTTCTTCGCCCTGCGGGGCAGGTTCGGGTTCTTTCCCCAACACAGACGCTTGAGAGATGGCGTTTTCCAAGAGCGCCTTGCCGTACGAGAAATACAAATCCGCCATCTCTGGCGCGTCTTCACGGTGTTTTTTTGACCTAAGTACACAAGGGGGTGAGGGGGAGAGGGGATTGGGGGAAGACGGAACGAGGAAAAGGGAAAGAGGTAAATGGACTCACTGCAGTTCGAGTGCGGTGGCAAAGTGCTCCACGGCTTGCTCGTACTTTTTGAGCGCGAACGCGCGTCGGGCGTGTTCGAGCGCTGTCTCGACGGTCATTGCGGGGGACGCGTCGGTGCCGCCACCAGCTGCTGGGGCTTGAACGGAGTCTGTCGGACGCGTGTTTTCGCTGTCGGATATGAGCGCGTAAGTCGTGGTAGCAACAAAGAAAACTTACGATGCCATCGAGGTAGTACTATGTAGTCAAGTTGTTGGTTAGTTCTTCCTTTAGGCAGTCGGTCGCGTCTAATTATTTCGCACGGCATCGATCCAAGTCTCGTCTACTAAAAATGACGGATACTCGACCTGCTGATGGCTTTTCGTCGTTATCCCATCTCCTCGATTCGCGTATCTTACGAGCACTGGCCGACATGGGTTTCGCAAGACCCACGTTGGTGCAAATCAAAGCCATCCCGATCGCTCTCGAAAATCGCGACATACTTGCAAGAGCGCGTACCGGAAGCGGGAAGACGGCCGCCTACTGTATTCCCGTCGTACAAAAGATCTTGAGCGCGAAAGCTGTAAGTCTCGCCATCGCGTACATCCCCGAGCACCTCCGACCGGCTGACCACCAGACCCTACCAAGCGTGGACTCGTCGTATCAAGTCACTCGAGCCCTGATCCTCGTGCCAACTCGCGAGCTATCAGAACAAGTACATACTTTTCTGCGCAGTCTCTT
This sequence comes from Leccinum olivaceopallidum, assembly GCA_038091775.1. Lineage (NCBI taxonomy): Eukaryota > Fungi > Basidiomycota > Agaricomycetes > Boletales > Boletaceae > Leccinum > Leccinum olivaceopallidum. The sequence goes on along the minus strand of JBBPPC010000197.1, from coordinate 23,235 downwards.
GGCTTACTGTGACAAGCTGGTCACCGTATCAAATGTGGCGAGCGGTATCGCATCTCACGTACAGCGGTGCGTACTTTACGGGTCGTAGTTCTGGCATTCTCATATCGTTTGACAGTGTCGTCCTGACTGATAAGCCTGACATCGTCATCGCGACCCCATCTCGTGTACTTGGACTCCTTCAGTCCAAAGTACGTTCAACTGTCATCTGCACGGTTCACGTCTTACCTTTCGACAGGCACTTGTTTTGTTCTCCGTGCAGTCTTTAGTTATTGACGAGGCTGATCTCATACTGTCGTATGGACATGACGACGACGTCCGCCAGATATTGGGAGGAGGCTACTTGCCCACCATCTATCAATCGTTGCTCATGAGTGCTACGATGACCGATGACGTAGAGGCCTTGAAACGTCTCGTTCTGCGTAGCCCCGTGCGTTCTTCCCTTCCCTCGCTTCTCCAGCAATACCCAATCATCATCTCCCAGGCCATACTAAAGCTAGAAGAGGGCGACGACGACGCACGTCTGTTGACTCAGTATTTCGTGCGGTATGCCAACCATTTATCGGTGTCTGCCATCTCACTTCATACTTTCAAAGATGCTCCGAAGTCGACAAGTTCCTCCTTACCTACGTCATCCTCAAACTCCGCCTCATCAAAGGCAAATGCATACTTTTCGTAAACGACGTGGATCGCGGCTACCGTCTCAAACTGTTCTTGGAACAATTCTCGATCAAGAGCTGCGTTCTCAACTCCGAATTACCGTTGAATTCGAGGTTCGTTTCTCTCCCGATTCTGTCGAGATTGCATTCATATCTTCGCCAGATATCACACTGTACAGGAATTTAACAAGGGCGTCTACGAATATATCATCGCCACGGACGAGAGTAGCGGAAAGTCCGAAAAAGACGAGGAGGAGGAGGAGGACGCACAGCAGGGTGAGGAAGGGCCACAAGATACAGTTGCCCCTCCGGAGGACAACACCTCGTCGCGGAAGCGTGGTCGATCCGCATCACCTAAACCGGGGCCTTCCAAAACTCCGAAGCACAAAAAAAAGAAAGTATCGGACAAGGAATACGGCGTCACCCGCGGTATCGACTTTGTAGACGTCGCATGTGTGGTCAACTTTGATCTTCCGTCGTCTTCGAGATCATATACACACCGTGTTGGGCGAACAGCGCGTGCGGGTCGCACTGGAATGTCCCTTTCCTTTGTCGTGCCTGCGGAGGAGTGGGGAAAAAACAAGGTCGTGGGGTGTCTCGAGAGTTCCAAAGACGACGAAGCGGTGTTTGCAAAGATCGAGAGGGAGCAGGGCGGTAGAGCAAACCCGATCAAGGAATACCAATTCGACATGCAACAAGTCGAGGCCTTCAGGTATCGGATGGAGGACGCGCTGCGCTCGGTAACCCGGAATGCCATCAAGGAGGCGCGAATCAAGGAGTTGAAGACTGAAATTCTCAACTCTGAGAAACTCAAGGTGCGTGCAAACCCCCTTGTGCTCGGATCTCTGAAATGCTGAGAGGTTGGGGTTGTAGGCACATTTTGAGGACAATCCGCTCGACCTCGAGTACCTTCGGCATGATAAGCCGTTGCACCCCATGCGGGTCCAGTCTCACATGAAACATATACCAAAATATCTTTTGCCTCGTATGGCCCCGGTTGCGGGGACCGAGGAAGGGGGTTCCACGGTGTTGGACTCGCCCGGGCAGAACGTTGGCTTCGCCCCGTTCAGAAAAACGTCCAATCGGCGTCGCGGACGAGGACGAGGAGGTGGAGGTAGGGGCGGAGCAAACAGTAGAGGCAAGAAAAAATCAAACCCTCTGAAAAATTTCAGGTGATATACACAGTGATCATTGGCTACCTGCTTCAGGAACGCATATATATATGTAGTACATAGGGACTCGTTCTGTCTGTGGCATATTCCTCAGTTCCTCAATCCGCAATTCCTTCTTCCCATCCCTTGGACCGTTCGATGGCGCGCTGCCACGCTGACCAGGTCCGGTCCCTTTGAACCGACGAGCTGCGGGGGGTAAATTCCTTGCTGCCTTTGGTGTTCACCTCAGCGAGCGTCTCCGGTCTCGACAAGTCCCATCCAAACAAGCCAATGGCAGCACCTGCCAGCAGAGCAGACCCGAGAGCGGTCGACCTGCAGAACACTTATTCAGTGCACGCTTGGCTTGGATACTTTGCATATAGACAACTCACTCTCTCATTTCTGGTCTGACGACGTCGAAGCCGCCAACGTCCGCCAAGATCTCCATGCAAGCATCTCCGTTCGTCATCCCTCCGTCGACTTTCAGATGTTTGAGGTCGGTCTTGGAGTCTAGCTTCATGCTCTCTAATACGGCTCTCGTTTGGAAAGCGTTGGCTTCGACCGCCGCACGCGCAATGTGTGCGGGCGTAGTATAGGACGACAACCCTATCCATCGATCGTTAGGATATCGAACCCAGTCTCGAAATATAATATAATATAATATACCGATAATCAGCCCGGCAGCCCCAGGATCCCAGTAAGGCGCCAGCAGACCAGAGAATGCAGTCACAAAGTATACGCCGCCGGTATCAGGCGTAGATCGCGCTAGATCGTTTATCTCGTTGGCAGACTTGATGAATCCCATCGAATCCCGTAGCCTGACATCTGTTAGCGCTGCGTGTCCGTACGCAAAAACTACGGCGCACACCATTTGATCGCGCTTCCTGCAACACCGACTGCACGGCCAATATCTCAATACAAGGCAAGATGGAAAGTGATCGGGTGCTTACTGCTTCCTTCCAAGGCATACACAGGAGCGGCGCCGGGACCAGGTTGATAAGCAACCTAGTTCCAGAGTTGTCAGTAACCAGAAGCGAGATCGAGACGAAGAGGGGGGGTATTACGGTGCTCAACAAGCCATGCGTGCTTCGAACGATTTCACTGCCCGTGCAAAACAGCAAGAAAGCACCGGTTCCATAAGTGCATTTGGCCTCCCCTGCCTTCAGACATTTGTTCCCGACGAGCGCGCCCTGCTGATCGCCGACGAGGCCACCGATTGGTATACCTTTCAACGGACCGACTGCGATGTGGCCATAGACTTGGGAGGAAGAGACAAGCTTTGGAAGAACAGAGGACCGAATGCCGAAGAATTTGAGCATCCTGTCGTCCCATTCTAGCGAGTGGAGGTTCATGAGGAGGGTGCGGGACGCGTTCGTCACATCTCCGACATGGATACCTCCTGCTGGCCCTCCAGTCAGGTTCTAAAGTGATCTATGAGTCCATGACCCCAGAGAAGAAATCATATCGCTCACGTATACAACCCAAGATTCCACCGTCCCGAAGAGCAAATCGTCAGCCTCGTGAGCCTCGTGGACTTCTGGGTGGTTGTCGATCATCCATCGCAGTTTGATAGCAGAGAAATATGTCGAGAGCTTCAAGCCAGTTCTGACCAAGTACCGCTAGCTAGTAAACAAGGGGCGGCGGAAAGTGTATGAGATCAGCGGGCCTCACATATCGCACAAAGCATTGACGCCCTCATCTCCCTTCTTGAACTGACCCGACGCGACTTCAAGGCCAGTGTCTTTGAGCACTTGTTCATAATGTGCGACCGTGTTTTTAGTCCTCGAGTCCGTCCACACGATGGCTTTGCAGAGCGGCTTCCCGGTCCGGCGGTGCCATGCTACAGCCGTCTCTCGTTGATTCGTGATGCCTTTTGAAGAGAAAAGAACATGAAATGGCGCCACCAAAAATACATGATATAGTTACAAACCTATCACCTTGATGCTTTCCTTTGCCCAGCCGCTGGCCTCCAAGCGCTCGCAAGCGTCAGCGATACAGGCTTCCGAAACGTCGTAAATCTCATCGGAACCGTGTTCATGCCATCTATTTCGATAGAAAATCAGCTGATCGGCCCGAGGTGTGAACTTTGAGAACTGGCTCACCCTGGGTGTGGATAATACTGAGGAAATTCGGCCTGGGATTGTGCGACGATATTGGCATATCGGTCGAAGATGATGAATCTGACCGAGCTGTTGCCAAGATCGACATCGTGATTCCGAATCAGGGTCAAAAGGGTCACGACTTTCGTGATTTGCAAGCGGTCACTCACGTCGTTCCACAGTCCAAGGAACCAACAAACTCGCCGTGCTCGAGGCGTGTCATGGCTGTGAGAGCGAACGATATCAATGGGGCTAGTGTGGAGAGAATTGTCTTATGTAGCTTGCTCGACTTTCATTTCGTCGGCAAGGAGCCGCATCAAGTGTGGGCAAGCCGAACGGTGGCAACGGCGGCCCGGCGGCACGGAACGTTTGTCACCAATGTGACATGACAAAGTACCGCACCGAAACGATGTATCACATGCTTGTTAAGGATGCTAACGAAAGGATAATCCTCATCACGATGAGTCCATAAGTATAATGTTAAATTTCCTTCTTCGTATCTGTCCACGCGAATACGGGAAAGGGGTGAGCCTCAGTGTTAAATACCCATTTGTCTAGAGGAAGAATATCATCATCCAAGAACAAGAGGTAGAGATATTTGAGCGTCTCGGCCAGGAAATAACTAGAATCAAATGATAAGCGGGCAATCATGCAGCAGTTGTACACACTAACCTAGGCATTGAGTCCTGTAGGGTAAAATCCAAGGTATGGGCTCTTCCCACACTGCCATACCCAGATGGTGTCTTTGCGACGCGCTCGATAGCCTGGAAGACGCTCCATCCTCTATGTCGCCATTTCACGTTCCCGGTCGTCCGCCATAAAATGTACAACGACTCGATGGTCTGGGAGAGACGACGTCAGGAAAGCCATTGAATGTAAGAACCAGTCACACCTCGGGCCGCAAATAATAATCTGTGTTCTTAATTCCATAATCTCTCGAGATGGTGTCGGTTTGCTTCTGTTTTATAGTCCTTGCCTTTGGATTCCCAGCCCACGGACGCTTGTCCCCCACACCAGGTGGTGAACCTAACCGGCCGCCTGCAAGCCATTCGCGCATTGCATCCATCCACCTGATCTCACCAGACTTGCCAATACGCATGGCAATAACCTCCGGTCCCAGTCCAGAGGGTTGGTCAGCGTATGAAAGATAACACGTCTGAGCGATACCCTCAGCGGCCCAGAGATGTAGGTCTGCGAGATTAAATTCGGCGAGGGTTTGATATCCTAGACGATGTTTCGGAGGGAGATCGTCACCGAGTTGTGTAAAATTGATTCCAATCGACTCGAGGTTGTTCAAAGGAAGGAGGTGTGCCCCCAAGGCCAATAAACCGGGGAAGAAACAAGACAAGTGTTCGAAGGAATGCGAGGTTGCCGTCCGGTTTCCGTTGATTGTCGTGTCTGTGACGTAAAGTAGTTGGCGCTGAGGAGAGACGTAGAGGAGATTATTGATGACGTGAGTAGTAAATCTCAGGTCTTGGGGAGGTACAGTGAGGACGCGGCTACAGCGTAGAGAAAGGAACTGACACATTTCAAGATTGGCTCTATCAGAGCCAGCGGTAAGCAAGAACTGCTTGAGGGTATATTCGTGAGCACTATCAGCGGCGGCTCCCACCGACAGTTTAACTCAAAGGTAAGGTGAGCGAGCGCCAGACTGTCGGCTGAGACGACGTACAATCTGAAGGCTCGCCGTTGCGTAGATTCCAAGAAGTTGGATACATGCCTCCAGAGAAACTAAGATTAGCGTTATGGAAAAGCCTAGTCACGGTGTCGGCCTATGAAAATCAGTCAGGGGATGTGAGTGCTGAGAAAATGCAATGGAATAACGCTGACACGATCGAAGTATGCTTTCTTCCCTGTGACTTTGGCGAGATACTCGTATTCCATCTGGAAAGAAGCTATTTCTGCGAGCATGCCAGGGAGGGATTTCAAATGAGAGTTCGCAGTAGAGCTGTAGAGAATGACGATAAGAGATGGCAAGTAATGGATGTGGACTTTGCGTACTTGTAAGTGTTTACGGCAAACAAGGGGAATCCGGGGCGTGTATCAAAGGCGGGTGAAAGCTTGGTTGCGAGTTCGTCTGCTTTATGTAACAAAATATCGTTACCAGAAAGTGCGTAAGCGGACAAGAGACCGCCCAGATAACGGATGACGGTTTCAAAGAAAGGCACATTCGTATTCTGTGGGAATCAGCCGGCCATGCTAAACGAAGCACTTGGAAGAAACATACAGAGGGCAGTGAAAAGTTGGTGGCCTTGATCATGGGCATGGCACGCATATATTCGTCCTCTAGGCCCATAATGAGCATGGTATCCAGGGAATCGATGACTGTCACGCCCCAACCGTTAAAGCTAACGTCATCCGAGTCAGCGCAAAGAGCGAGACATTTTGAATAGTGCATACTTGTCAATGCTGGCGTTGGAGACAGGTAGCAGTTCATCGTGGGGGAAAGCGTGACGCTCGTAGCCGTGATAGGCGTGCAGGAACGCATCCTTTACCTGGACAGCCCTGTCCGCCCATATTTCTGGTGACTCGGAGGGCCAAAACAAAACTTGCTCCTGCGTCCGACTGTTCTTCAGATAAGCGTAATAAAGCGTCCACAACGCGATTGCGAATGCCAACACGAACGCGACGTGCCGGATAGTAACACGACGAGGGTATATGCAAGCCATAATCAAGGGGGGGTGAGCTGAGTTCAAATTCAAACAAGGAAATTCAGAGACCCCCCCATTCCCCTTCTTACTGCAATTTAATGTCTAGCTTTAACAAGGTCGTCAAGTTGGCCTGCAAGCCAAAGCCGGCCCCTCCAAAGCCAAAGGTACGTTGACTAGACACTTCGATAGTTCTCTCCTTGACTTTTGCTAGTATCTCGATCCCATCATAGCAGCGACCTGGTCCGAGGACGGCGCCATTCACGATGTCTGCAAAGCACTCGTTCCTCGTCTCCGCGAACCGAATGCCATAGTGCGCAACGAGTCCAGTTAACACAGTTCCTTCCCTCACTTGGATTCGCATAGGTCGTCTTCAAGGCCTTGATCGTACTGCATACCATGATTCGCAACGGTGCAACCGACAACGTCCTCTCACACCTCTCCTCTTCAGAAGTTCTTCGTTTGCGCAACGTCTCTGCCGGAAACTGGGAAGGTGATCCGGCTCGCCGCTGGTATCACCCATGCATCCGCTTACCGTCGTCGTCGTAGGTTACAATGCTCCACAGAACATGCAACACTACGCGCTATATCTCGAGTCTCGCATACGAGCATACAGGGAATTGAAACACGATGCGATCAGAGTACAGGCAGAGACAAACCGTGACATGCGCGTCAACAACTCCATCGAAGAAGACATGGCCTACACCACCGCACCGCCTTCCAAAGCATCGTCCGCCAGGTCTAAACTTCCTCAGAGAAGCAAGACAATCATGGGTCGCAAACTTCGTGTAATGACGGTCGAAAAGGGCCTCCTTAGAGAGACAAAGACGGTACAAACGATGATCGATTCCCTTGTGGAATGTCGGGTAAGTCCCAGCCAGATAGATTGTCTTTCGCTGTCCAATGAGACACTTGCGTTCAGTTCTATCTGGATGACCTCGAAGATGAACTCACCATTACTGCTCTGAGGATGCTTGTCAAGGATCTCCTTATCCTATTTCAGGCGGGTAACGAAGGCGTGATTAACGTACTTGGTGAGGAGTGTCATGGGTATATTGACCGTGCCGTATTCAATAGTCTCCAGAACATTACTTTGAGATGTCAAGATATGATGCAGAAGAAGCCTTGAGCATCTATCGTAATTTCTGCGGTCAAACCGAACGGGTCGTTGAATACCTTGGTGTCGCAAAGAAACTGCAGAATCTCTTAAACGTCCCAATACCAAACTTGAAGCATGTAAGTAGCAACAACATATTCCCCGCTAAAACGGTTCTAATGGAATCACAGGCTCCAGTTTCGCTGGCGAATTCCCTCCAAGAGTATCTCAACGACCCAAACTTTGAACAGAACAGGGTCGAGTACAGATCAGGCAAAGCGGGAAACAGCAGCAATCCCAACGATCGCAACGCTGCACATCCGGCTCATGCAACTAAAGGTACCATGCTCGTCGATGATGTGTCCCTTAATTCTGACTTGATCTTATTCAAGATACTGCTGCCACATCGAACTCGACGTCTCCCAACACATCAGCCAAACCACCACCACCACCACCACCACCTGGTACTACCAGCAAGCCTGATGCCAATCGTGCTATGGCAGACTTTTTCAACTCTATCGAAGAGGAACAAACACCTATTTTCAACCCCACTGCTAGCAGGCGAGTTTCGTTTCGATGCGGCTGATCTAATTGTAACAGAATTTGCAGCTCTACTGGCAATCATTTCCAGCAGCAGGCAGTACATAATCCTTTCGTCCAGCGACAAATGACCGGTGCCTTCATTTCTCAGCCATTTGGTGCACAAGTGCAGGTCCAATCTACAGGCTTTCCCCCTTCTATGCCTTTCCAGTTTGCACAGCAGCCGCAGCCGCAGTCGACGCTGCCACTGTCATCCTCCCACACCAATGGCTTTGCTGTTCCGTCACAACAGGCATCCCAGCACCGACCATTCTCGACATTTATTCCCACACAAGCCACTGGTTTGCAATCTAGCTCCACTGTCGCATTTTTGCAACCTCAACCCACCGGCGTCAATCCCTTCAGACAAAGCATACTCCTTCCGCAGGCAACTGGAATGCCTATGCTCAATGGCAACGGGATTCCACCGATGCCTCCACCGCCTCTGCCTCAACCAGATCCCCTCTTCCGAATGTCACGCGATCTACAATCGCAGCCGACTGGACATCTTTTGCAGGTTCGACAACCGACGCTTTCGAGTGCTCAATTTGGCCAAAACGGGCCGTCATCGGAGGTTCCTGTGCGACCTGCATCTACACCGCTTACCGGTGCTCCTATGGCGCAGCCTGTAAAATCGCACCAGACAGGCTCGCGCAATCCATTCGGCGTTCCGGTCACTCCCGCCCCGCCTGTTCCAAAGCCACCAACTCTTTTGGAGCTTTCCATGGGTTTCGGGCGGTCAGCCGAATCGCAGTCCACTGCCATCAGTTCCGGGGCACAAAACCACCTAGGTGGTGATCCTGACCATTTTGGTTCGCATCCTTTGAATCCTGTTACTTCGGATTCACTTTTTTCTTCTCAAATTCCACAACCAACCAATGCAGCCACTCCTTCGCATGCTCCCTCCATCCCTGTGGCCGCACCTATCAAGCCTCAGCTTACTGGTTTCGGTGGGGTAAAGCCGTTCAAACCCACCTCCAGCTTTGGTGCTTCGCTGCTGGAGTCTCTACCCCCGATACCTCAATCTGGCACTACAACACCCACTCCGAATGCACAAACGGCCAATCATTCGCCTAATTCCTCGTTACCTACGAACCAACCAACGGGTTTACACCTAGGCTCGCCACAGAGGGCAATCGGAGGTTACGGACCGGGCGTTGGTCTCCGGCCGCAGGCTACTGGTCTCGGAGCTGCAAACCCGTTTCGGGCTACAATGTTTGCTGCAACATCTGCTCCCTCTGCTGGAAATGCATTCGTACCCTCTGCATCGACACCACCGTTCGGAGTGCTGAGCAATGCGACTGGTGTCTTGCCTGCGTTTGGACCTGCATTTGGCACTAGTGCATTCAGTCCTTCCATTCGTCTCGGTCAAGACAACTCGAATATTCAGCAGCAAAATGCGGGAGCCACGTTGATATAGCCTTTTTCCTTTTTTCTTTCTTCATAATATTATCATGTTCACATCACTTTGCTATCACATTGCGGCTCTTTAGATAGTTCCTTGTGTTCACGAGATCGACGTTTGACTTGCGGATTTCAATTCAAATATTTGAGGACTGTCTTTTCTTTCTTTCTTTCTTTCTTTCTTTTCGGAGCTGTTCTTCTCAATTCAATGTAATCTAAGTAAGTAGTAGGTACCTATTTGCACTCTCTCTTGAATACTCCAGGATTCCTCGTGGGTTTCATGAATGATGAATTGCATTCCAAAGAAAGGTGGATTATTTTTTCAGTCAAATCAGGAAATCTACAGTCGCGGAGAAGTAACCTTTACTTTCATTCGGGACACGGCGTCATGTGCGTGCATGGTGTGCCCTGAACAGTCGTTCTATCACAATGAGCATAGCATGGTGTGGGGCTATCTGGAAAATCCTGCATCCACTGATCAGCATGCATGAATGACACCAGTGTACTCTGACTATCATAGAGCCAGGTCAATGATGACCCAATGGATGAGAATGGTTGACATCAATGGATGACATTGAAAGGTAGCACATGTGGAGCACACTGCCACTGTGCTTGCTGCCAGCCAGCATGGTGTGCTCCCCATTGCCCATGTGCTATCTGCCAGTCCTTGAAGGTCCACTCCTCCTTCTATAATTTGTGCCTGAATGTTCTGCTTGCTTACTGTTTTTTTGGTTTATTGTTTCCCCCACTGTGGCTTGTGCCATGTCAGTACCAGTGATTTCTGTTGTGTCCCACTGCCAGGCCATCAGGAAAAAAGGTTTGTGCCTGTAGCACAGCACAGCTACATAGCATTATGTAGTCACCGCTTATAAATCACATTTTACAGTAGACAGCTGTAGCTTACTGTAGCAACAGTCCGATACATTATGTTTTATGTCAACTACTGTAGCACCATCCAATAATAAGCAATGCTATATAGTACCATCTTGTACAACCAAACATGCAAGGACTTCTCGATCAATGGAGTATGTAAATGGGGTAAGGGACAGGACCAACGACGTCCTTGCCAATCATTTCCTCACCTTGAACTCCTTTAGCATGATGGGATTGACGTTGAGCTCCCACTCGACAACAAAACATGCATGCAACTCACCAGATCAAGACTTGATATTCATGCCAACACTTAGAGCCCATGAACTGCTGTGGATACTTGATTGGGTGTGAGTGGGGTGTGAGTGGGATACGTCCCAGGGATCCTATGGGTCAGGTAGGTGTAGACAGGTGAGTCCGAGCGATGGAAAGGAGTTCCTGAGTGTTTCCGAGCTCGGAATGACTAGTCCGGAGCGCGGGAAACCGGACCGGACTATTGGAAGCGCGGGAAACGATGAGTAAAGGGGTGGGATGTGTTGAGGAAAGTGAGACAAGGTGTAAGATGGCGAAGGGACGTGCTTGCGAGGTGAAAGTGAGAGAGAAAAACGTGGATCCTTGCAAAAATACAACAGACAGGGTTTTATAGTCCTCAAGTATACTCGGGACTGCTAAAAAACTATGAAGGAAGTATAAACGAACTCTAAAGAAGGCTAAAAGCGAAAGGGGAATGAAGAATAGCAAAAACAAATCAGTCCGAGCATGTTGGGAGCGCGGGAAAATGGTTCCAAGGCTCAGAACGGACTACCAGAGCGACGGAAAGGGGTTGGACCGCAGGAAAAAGGGTCGGACTGGAGCGGACTAACGCAGGACAAGTCGGGAGATGATCAGGAGCGATGGGAATGGTGGATGGAGGCCCTATATCGTCTCAGGGAGCATCTGAGCTCCACAACCACACAGGACTTGAATGCTGACTGTCCCTAGTCAGCTGACGAGCAAAGCTGAAATGATGGGGATGATGACGGGAGTGATGTATAGCGGAAGCGGGTGCCTCGACTCGAAAGTGTGTGGTGTGTGACTGATTTCGTGTGGTCCGCACAGGACTTTGTTGGAGGATCAGCTTGGGCAAGCTTGTTTGCTTAGTTCCCTCAGACTTGGCTGATGACAGGGGTATGGCCGGCCCGGGGGATGACTGAGTCCGAGCTCGGTGAATAGGGACGGCAAGTCCGTGTAACATGCCAGTGGGTCATTGAGTCCTGTAACGCTCATGGTTTGTCTGTGCATCTGTGTCTGCATTGGTACCTGCCAGTGTGTCCGAGTCCGGCTAAACGAAAACGAAACGAAATGATAATAAATGGAACAGAGGGGTCTACTACATAAACTAAACTACACTTCGACGACTTCAATCCCTTCCTGTTGCTCCGAAGTTGACATCTCTTCATCACGCTCATACATCTCCCAATAGTCCTGAAGTGGAATCTCTACCTGACTCTCCGAGTTCATGTTTGCACGGTCAATGATGGAGTTGCGCCAGGCATATTTCATGATTTGAAGTTCCTCGAAACGAGTGGCACCTAAATGCGAATGACAGTCAGTGGCGATCTCGGCACCTGCTGAGAATAGTTGCTTGCAGGGAACGGATGACGCCGGGATCGTGCAGATGTCACGCGCAATTTTTGACAGCGTTGGGTATATCGCAGCATGTTTCTAGTTTTTTAATTAGTGGTATTTGTGACATTCGAACATTAACAATGAATCACTTATGGACCACCAGGTAACTATGTCCATATCTTTGGAAATGTCCTGCAGGAGCTCAGTGAGGTAGCAACATAGTAGCTCAGCTGACCAGCCCATGCTGCCAGTGCTTGACGTGCGGTTGGCTTGTTTGACCAGTAAACGACGGTGAATATCAAATTCCGACTCCAGCATCTTGGTAGGAGGTTCAGATGTCGAGGCTGAGTGCCTGTTCTGTTTCACGCCGGGTGATTGCACGACTGCTGTTGCTTCAGCTTCCGAGTCATGCCAATAGTCTTGCATAGCGTCCTCAATGACCTGCAGGGCTTCATCATGCCAGTTTTTGGCATGACAGTTACCCGCTTCGATCTCTTGGACTTGGAGCTGGTGTTCGGCTCCACCCCAGGCCATTTTGATGTAGTCCAACTTGTAGTACGGGTGGAGAACTATTGGTTCATTAGTAGACAAGAACAGACAGATATGAACATAAAATACACTTACTAAGAGCAAGAGTATATACGGGCTTGTCATCGAGATGAGTATAATATTTGTTGATTTTATCAAGGCCATCTTGGATTGCATTGCGATACTGGGCATATTTCAAGCTGTCGCGTTTACTCTCCCACGCCATCTGGAGCTCCTTGAGGGCCGGGATAGCCTGCCAGAGCGTTGCACGATGTTCATCAAAGAACAATTGCTGGATGTCGTTCGCATCCTATGAGTACTAGTAGTGAGCAAGACTTGGTCACTATCGCAGCACATTTGTGATGGACGTACCGAAATTACTGCCCTCATGTCCTGTACATGTTCCCAATCTGACAACTTAAGCGCAAATGCACTCCAGCGGATGCGTTCTCGAACATGGCTCTCTCGTCGGATAGTCGTGATTGGCCTGTACAATTCATCCGCGGAATTGACGAAAAGATTGATAGCCTTTAAATTCAATTGAGTGTGTAAAAAACCATATGAAAAAGGAACGTACCTGACGAAGTGCATAGGACCTGCACAACATCCCTTCAGCGGTACCCCATCTGATGTTGCTATGGAGCGGGATAGAGAGGGGTGGATTGATTCCGCACTTCTTCTGAAGGGTTTCGAAATATTCAATGCGCTGACCCGAACATTGAATCTACATAAGCGTACTCTAGATATTGTCTTGCCCTGCTAAATATATGAAACGTACCTTGATCGAGAGTGTTCGTATTGTAGCGATGACGTCCAGCGCCTCTCCAAGGACACAGTTGCCGGGAAGACTGGGGTTGAACTCCCAAATTGAAGTCATTGTCTCGACAGCTTCAATCTTCGTGATGCGAGACATCAGAGCGGTGATGGCGAGGTTGATGACATGGGCGAGACAGGATAGGCAGTGTTGAGTTGGGTTGAACGAGAAGATTTGGCGTGAATGGAGAAGTGACTCGACCTATCACAGGTCATGTCATTGTTGCTGGTGTTGTCAGCGGTGATACAAAACAACTAATAACAAATGAGTTAGAGTTTCTGTCCAGTGAAAAAAAGAAGTAATGGTACGCGCGTACCTTTGACGATGCGGGCACTATAACTCCGACTCGCTCGGCTAGACCAACAAAGTATCGACCCAGGTTATCTCCGGTGTGAGCACCAGAGACACCTTGAAACACGATCACTTGGGACTTGAGGGTCCATTTTTTAGACTTCGGGTCAGCATAAGTCCAGTGAGCAGTGATTCCGAGGAACGCAGCTTTCATCTGATCAACGGACCAGAGATCCATGGTCGTCAAGACTTTGCCGGAATGAGAAGACTAGTGTACGTTAAGAAATGAGAGCTGGGAATAAAACAACTTGAATACCTGAATCTCGATCTTTAGCTCTTTGAGGAAGTCGAGGAATGCATTGTGAATAAACATGTTAATATTGTGAGTCAATGGCAGGTCTAATTTAGTCACCGAAGGTTGCATCGCCACTAAGCAGTTTCGGAATGTAGCCTTATTTGTGATGGTAAGAGACTATAGTTTGCCATGTACAGCATACTGGACATTGCAGATGGCAGAGTTGAGGTCATCGGCGGTGAGTCTACTCACTGTTGTCAGCGATGTCAAGGATTTCTTGCAGATGGGCATAGCTGGTTGCACTGATGGCAAATACAAAGAGAGCGGCAGCAATCAGATTGCCACATTGGAATTTAAGCAAGATGATAACTTGCTGAACCTATCTTTTGCATTGAGAAAAGCTCTGTGTATTCATGTGGAAAATAAAGCAGATCATACATAGTATATTGCATAGTCTCAAACATTATGCCGCAGGGCCATTACTAGGTGGACACAGATCATTCAAATTGATGACACGTGAACAAACACAGGGGAGATTGTTCAAGTTAACTGCCGGGCACATTGCCAACTTCAAAGTTGCTTACTAATGGTGATGCTGCCAATGGCATAACTATGCACACAGTCTCGTCAGTATTGCTGTGGATACTCAAGAGTAATTGCCAACTGGAAGGTGTTTACAGCCCGGCTTAACTTGAACAGGCCCTTAGTAATCCACTTACTAAAAATTTCAAACTATTCCACAAGTTCTCGCATGAGTCAATACATTACATTGAGATTAGACAATGTTATCAAAACACATGACAGATCTCAGAGAGGGGCATCACAGCATTATGACCATGATGTTGAAATGCACCACAAAATGTCACACATTTTGAATTCTAGCGAAAATTTCTATACATAGTTACAAGTGCCTAGATAAAAGTGTACAGAAGCATGAGACAAGACCATGACAGAAGCGTGACAATTCAAGCCAACAAAAACTCATCTCACTCCTATCTATGGAGTTGGGAATCATCACCTTGGTAAATACTGACTACAATGAAAATCCCAATTTGACAAGCAAATTGATGAGAGCATTGTGCAGATGTTGGGAGACCACTTTGAAGGGAAGCCCAGGTATAGTCAAATCAGTTACCTTTTTGGACCACAAATATATCTTCTTTTGTGATTGAAGCACTATCGCCTGTCGCCCAGAACAACTGTAAGTCTTCACCCAATTCTTGTGCATGCAAAAATCGGTGTGAATTGATGTAGCATACTAGTCAGAGAATAAGTGAATAGTATATAACAATGATAAGAATACTTACTGAAGCCAATGCATATGAAAGTACAACAAGTGCTTGATCCCGTGTGCGATCAGAGGCTGCCACTTCCATAGTACACCTCAACTGTTTTGGAACACCTCTTGAAGGCCGAAGAATCCCAGCAAAGTCGTGTCTTTCAATGCCAAACAGAGGTATTCCCATATGCAACTGTTTGCGAAGAAGTATAGCTGGAAGTCAGTGAGTAAAGTAGTGATGGAAAACTGAATAGTAATCGGTCCCACCACCCATGTGATGCCACATCATAAATCTGAACATGTCAGACCAGGTAGCATACCATTCAACTACACATATCTGGTCACTGTTGAACATAATGACACTGTGTATAGGAATGAACAGCATCAGGGCGCTGCATTCCAGTCGAGTAGTTAGTAGGTGGTTGGATACTTGGAGCAGATGCATGGTAAATGAAACACAAGGAATCGGCAACTTACACAAGATCGCCAGGGTAGATATGGACTGTCTCACTGTATATATCTGAATTCTCCAGAGAATCTGGATTGCAAAGCTTCAAAATCACTGAGCGCAATTCTGGGCGAGAAATCGTTAGGTTGATGGGGAAGTAAAAGGTCCAGAGTTTGACACCGGACATTCTCAAGATGTACGTGGCGTCACTGTCAGCATCCTGGTGAGGATAACTGAATGCACCAGCTTGATGGGTAAGACCCCACGAGCGGATGGCCAAATTGTCTGCTGTGACCTTGCATTTATCAAATGGGACATCGCGCTGTGTCTAACTTCAACCAATTGTAAGACCATCATCAAGCATACTAATGACATGTTAGCATACATCATGTGCACAATGAATGAATTTACCTGATCGATTGCAGCATTCCTTGTTGGGTAAGAGGTATATCCAATATAAAACAACATTTATCAGGATCATTGATCCCAGCAATAAGTTGTGAGATCATGCCAGAGAGATGTGGTTTATCTAATCTGATTACACGACATGCAGTATTTGCAGAGCACAAAATGAGAATTGACTGCGAAAAGGAAAATAGACACCCACCATGTATGTCCACTAACATATTGGGAGAGATACCATTGGTCTGGGCCTATTGATCTATATATATATATATAACATTGTAGGCAGCTGAAGAAGATGGTGACCATTGTCCTTAGTAATATCAGCCTTCTTGAGCAACACTTCACAAGAATGCTTGATATATTGTATGATGAAGCTACTGGATGCCGACATTTGGCTCATTCCATTCATGTCATGATTGGTGTATTCTCATATGGTGGTGAAGATGGAGTTGATTCAAAACACATTACAGGAGGTGAATACTCTGAGTTACTACCTATTGAGGTGCATCATTCTGAATACCTCTGACAAAGTATGTAAGGTGGTGGGAGCCATTCATCGACATGGATACCGTGATTGGATTGCATTGGATGCCTGTGACAGGCATCAGTTGTTGTTATGCTATCCGGATGGCGGAGCATCAAGGAGACGATGGGAGCTTCAGAAGCTATTGAAGGATTCCTTGTGTCCAAGGGACATGGCTGAGATTTGCAAGGAAATATACCAAAGTTAATTAACTTTGAAGAATCTAATATTATCTTCAATTGCCAGCAAGCCCTGATTCATTCCCTGCACTAGGCCAATAGCCAAGGAATTGTTGTGAGGCTATGATTGCTGCCATGGAACTGGCAGGAATCCAGGTTCTGACACATATCCCTATCCAACCTGTAGCTGTAGGCCCAATATATTCCCTCCAAGGACTGGCTCTGTTGAAGAGCCATTTCACTCCACAGAAGAACTCCTGATTGACTTGAGGAACTTTGGATGGAAGTCAGAGTTTAATCCTTCAAGCTTTGGGCTAAAATTTGAGTCAAGGGTGGAACATAGGAGTAGCAAGTACTAGTGATCCATTCAGAATACTTATCAGCTGCTGCAATAATAGGAAATCCCATACCCTCAAATCAGAACTCAATGCCATCTCAAGATCTACATAGGCAAGGTCACTGGTAATGTAAGTAAATTTACCTTTGGACAAATCCATCTCTGTATAACCTCCAGCAAAGACTCCAGCTTTTGTTTGGTTTCCTCAGATTGTGATCTGGTTTCTCTGGTGAACACAGGCTTCTTCAGATACTTCTCCTAAATTCCAAAATGAACGGCTTCTGTTTCAGAGAAGTTGCCATTGTTTTAAGATAATGCCTAGGATTAGTGGCCTCTAGTCCTTCAGGAATGAAGAATCTGGTTATTGATTGAAAACCTTGTCAAGGTGCATGAAGATGTAGTCAGGAACTTGAGATTCCTCCAGTGGTTTATCTGTTTCATCCACAGCAGCTACTGGATGACCAGTAGCTTTCAAGAGCTGGTAAGGGCCTGAGAATTCTTGCAAAACTTTGCACCTAACCAGTTGGTTGTTTTGTTGGGAATGTAGGAAGTTTGTAGAATATTCTGTCACAGAAACTTTATCTGACAAAGAGTTGATATTCAAAGCAATGTGAAGAACAAAATAGAATAAGAAAGAAATACTAACAAGGAGAAAAATAGTTTTCTGCTGAACCATGGGTGGCTTTTTTTATAACCTAGCCATCATCTCTTTTCTTTTCTTGGGGTTGCAGACACCTCACTTTGTTTTCTTGCCAACTTTAATGTACCATCAGAGTCTGTGATGGAGGTAGTAGAACTCATAGTTCCAGGTTTGTCTCTCTCTTTATCTTGGCAACATCCCTTTCAACTCTTTTCTTGCTGATTCCAACCTTACTTTCTTCCCCTTGATTCATTAAATCAGAGCCATGTGTTGATGACATCCCCCAGCAGCAACAATCTTGGGTCCCATCTCATCCAACTCATCCAACTCAGAATCCCATTTGAACTGTAGCCAAGGTAGGTGAGAGCCGTCCCTTTTAGTCATCTCCAAATCTGATTCACTTTTCCTTTGATCACATCATCCATGTTGATGAGGATGCTGATTGTGTTTGATCACCTGTATTGGTCTAGCCCATTACTCAAGAAAGATTCCAGCAACATGCTCTTCTCCTTCAAATCAAGTTGGTGCTTGTTGTATCGATAGGATTGTAAGTTCCTCTTGATGATGTCAATTCGAACATATCCTAATAACACTTGATCTGCTTTCTCCTGGTGATTGTAGTTTGATCTTCATCTTCAGCATGATTTCAGAAAGATCACCACCACCTTCTTCTGTGTTGTCAGTACATCCTTTTGTTTCCTCTGCAGCCTTTCCTTTGCCATAGTGGTGGTAGTTAGGAGTAAGTAGATTGATTGCATAATCTATGTAACCTATAATAAATTCCAATTCCTTTTTCTGTCACTCATTTTGACCACATTTCGGCTATGTTGTCATATTGCAGTATTTTTGTATTTAGCTTTATACGGTTTGTCATCTCGTTCCTAGATCTGATCACATCTAACTATGATCTTATTGTTCATTTATTTTACAATCATTTTACCACAAATGAACATGGAGTGTCAATTTTGGTAAATTTGTATCAAATATGATACACTACATTTTACTGCAATTGACACTTCATGTTCATTTGCGGTAAATGTGGTACTGATGATTCACCACAAATGCTATCAACATCAATTTGCTGTAAATTATTGTTTGTATTTTACTGCATTTCATACTTATTCCTCATTTGTGGCATGTTTTTTTAGTCGTGTTGCCATTATTTTATGTCTCAAAATGTTAGATAAACCACAGCTGTATCCTAACTCATTTACCAAAAACACTAAAATTCACACATATGTGGTATTAATTATACTTGATTTGTATATATTGAAGGCGACCTAAGACGGCTATACAGCATCTGGCACACCGAACACCAAATACAAGAATGGAGGGGGAAAGTTGTCATCAGAGGGTATCCAACAAGAACAAGACTAGCTTGTTCCATTGGCTTGATTCACGTTTTATACTACTTACAGTTGGTCCGTGCTACAGAGGCTATACTAAATGCGTCTAGGGCGTGTATCAACACAGCCAGTACTAACCTCGGTAATCGAACTACTACGAATGTATATATGAGATAGCGTGGAGTCCACGTGCTTATGAATAGGTAGGAATGTGCGCATTCAGGGATGGTGCTCGAATGTTCAGACCAAGGCTTCGTGGAGGGGTTGGAAGTGGGTATTTAGGGATGAGGCAGGAATGTGCGAGTAAGGACTGGTTGGGGAGACTAGGTAAATACGAAGAGTGAAAATAGAGTAGTGATGTGGGCATTTAGGCATTGTACTCAAATGTACACATGGTGTGTGAAAACGAGAGGGTTTGTAACATATATTTAGTCACATATTAGTAATGACATGGGAATACTTAGTAATAAGTTAGTCATCATTTGTAATCATTCCCATTGCTTCATTAGTATTTATACAGTTAGCTGAAACTGATGAGGCTTCACCTGCTGGAACATCTTTGTATCTTGAAAGATCAAGGATATTTTTCAGCTAGAATCCTCATCTCCTACAACGTTTACACACCCCTCTCCGTTGTAGAGCCCAGTATGGCTCTGTATTCATAAACCCCTCTTTTAACATATTTCAGATCCCCTTCCCATTATTCCTATTGATGTCCGGTCTGTCCTTAGTACTAGTGTTTAAAAGTCCGGTCCGGTCCGGTCTTTTTACCTTTTTTGGAAAGGCCGGACTGAGACCGGTCCCTTATGTTGTACCATCCCACCAAAGACCGAACCGGACTAATTAAAACTGGTACAGACCGGTTGCGCCCTCGGTTGCAACCGGTTGCAACCGGTTTTCCTGACAGACCATGAGGGATCCGCATGTACTGCGGTGGGATGGAGTTTCTTATATGCTAGAAGGATTGTTTTTGCGTGTTTTAATTCTCGTTCTGGTACGTATCTTCTTCGGCCGTATATCCTTTCCATCAGATCAAATACATGCAGTTCTTGAGGGGACCTCTGTGATGTATGATGCACAGTATTTTGAACTCCTCTTTGCCCTCGATAAGATCAGGTGGTGGAGCAGGGAAGTTCGGGCCATGTACGGAGTTTTCGCGATAGGGCGATAAGAGGGAAGCATGAAACACATTGTGAATGCTCCAGGTTTTAGGGAGGCGTAGCTGATAAGTGATGGGAGATAGGACCTGGGTGATGGTAAAAGGTCCTTCTCGTTTCAGAGCAAACTTCTGGGAGGTGAGGTTTCATTTGAGGTTTTTGCTTCGAGCCAGACTTTGTCTCCTTTCGAGAACGGGCTAAATCCTCTACCGTTTCTAGTGAACATAACTTGACGAGCAAGCTCGTGTGCAGCAAGGGCTTCGTCTCAGGCAGCTGAGAGGGCTTTAAGTCTGGATTTGATAGCAGGAAGATTGGAATTGGTGATGACAGTGGGAAGAGGACGGGGTTCAAAACCCATCATGAGGAAGAAGGGGGATTTTCCGGTTACAGAATGGGGACGATAATTGTGGGCAAACTCCACTTGAGTGATCAGATCAGCCCATGTAGTGGGATTATCTCCGCAAAGGATCTGGAGGTAGGTCTTGACTTCTTGGTTGACACGTTCGGTTTCTCCATCCATTTGAGGGTGATAAGTGGTGGAGAGGGAGAGGTTGTATCCGAGGACCTTTCCGAGTTCTCTGGTGAAGGAAGAGGCAAATTGTAAACCACAATCGGAGATGATTTTATCGTAGAGTCCAAAGTGTTTATATACTTTGTGAAAGAAAAGGGTTGCTATCCCTTTGGTGGTGATGGTTTTCTTGGTAGGACAGAGAATTACCCCCTTCATAAGCCCGTGGTCGACCACAACCAGTAAGGAATCAAAGCCGGAGGAAGAGGGAAGATCAGTGATGAGATCGCAGGAGATCTGTTGAAAGGGGCGAGAGGAGGTTGATTTGATCGGAGTAAGGAGGAGAACAGTGGGATGGGTGTTCGCCTTGCATTGCTGGCAAAGGGAACATCCTTCGACGTATTTGCGAACAAACTGAGCAAGGCCTGGCCACTAGTATTCAGCAGCAATGAGCTGGCGGGTTTTTAGATAACCAGGGCAGTGACCGGCGGACCGATGGTCATGAGATTGAGCGACAATGTCATGGCGGAGGGAAGCGGGATCAGGGATATAGAGGTGGTTTTGATAGGTAAGGAGACCGCCGTCAACCTGCCAATCAGAAAGGCGAGAGCGGAAGGTGGGGGGAATGGTACCATCAAGGGCTTCGAGAGTATTACGGACAAGAGTATCATTGCCGGAGGCTGAAGAGATGATATCGCGGACAGTGGTATCGATGACGCGGACAAAGAGTGAGGGAGGAAGGAGGGTGACATCCTCATTGTTGGCGTTGAGGGAGATTTTATCAGGGCAGCGAGATAGAGCATCTGGACCAGCGAAGTGAGTCCCTGGGACATGGGTGATTTTAGGATCGAAGTCAGCGAGGTCGAGAAGCCAATGAGCTTGGCGGCGGTTTAGATGTTGAGGGCTATGGAAGAAGGTGAGGTTTTTATGGTCAGTGAAGACCTGAACAGGGAAGGGGGAACTACAAAGGTATTGGTGCCATGCTTTGAGGGCGCGAATGACTGCAAGCAGTTTGCGATCATAGATGTCGTAATTTTGTTCTGCAGGAATAAAGGATTGGGAAAGATAGGAACAGGGGTGCCAGTCGCCATTGGAATCGGTTTGGAGAAGGATTGCTCTGGTAGTGTCACGAGAAGCATCGGTAGCGATTGCAAAGGGAGCAGAGAGATCGGGGAGGTGAAGGACTGGTTTGGACAGGAAGGATTGTTTGAGACGATCGAAGGATGACTGGCAAGCAGCAGACCAGTCCCAAGGTTTTTCTTTCTTTGTGAGGTCGATGAGGGGGCGGGCGATGTCGGAGTCATCAGGAAAACTTACCCATGAATAATTGTATAGAATTGTGTATATTCCATCATATTATTGATAATATTGATAAATGTTGTGAATTACTCCATATTAGTATAAATGTATTGATAATCCTAAGATGTAATGTCAATAATCACACTTATTATATGGAATAAAGAAGTGTACACAAAAGCGAAAAAGTGTAGGACAAAGTGTACCAAGTGTAACCAAGTGTACAAAAAAGTGTACTCAAAAAAGTGTACCAAAAGGTGTACCAAGTGTACCAAACAAGTGTACAAAAAAGCGAAAAAGTGTAGGACAAACAAGTGTACCATAAGGTAGACCAATGCTTTTGTCATGACACAGCCACTTTTTCGTCGATATTTTGCGGACCATTTCCTCATATCTCATCCAGATTAGATTAGATTGATTAGATTGTTGCACCATTAGGGTCACATAAATAGGGGCTACAACTTTTGTTATGACAACAAATAGAAATAATGACTTTCCTTTTTTGGAAATAGATTTTCGCACCTAGAAGTGTACAAAAAGTGTACCAAGTGAAGTGTACCAAAAAAAGCGAAAAAGTGTAGGGCAAAGTGTACCAAGTGTACAGAAAAGTGTACTCAGAAAAGTGTACCACAAGGTGTACCAAGTGTACCAAACAAGTGTACAAAAAAGCGAAAAAGTGTAGGGCAAAGTGTACCAAGTGTACAAAAAAGTGTAGTCAGAAAAGTGTACCTGTAACTATTTTTACCCCCCACACTATATAATCAACTCAGGTCGAAGATTTTGTTCCCACACTCTCTTTCTTCTCCACTTTCATCATCCACCACCCACCACACATCACTCACTACACATCACTCATTTATGTTTTTCTACTGTTTTTATGCTCGTCATCATCACTCACTGACTTATGCTGGTAAGTATATCAAGTTAGATTTTATAATTCATTACTGACTTTGTTTAATAGCATCTTGGTACACTTGTAAGCTTATTCCTACACTTTTATTTCGCTTTTTGTACACTTTGTACACTTTCTCCTTTACTGACATGGTCTTATAGCATCTTGTTGGCAGCTAATTCTTGC
>JBBPPC010000196.1:0-30367 GCA_038091775.1 Leccinum olivaceopallidum | reverse complement strand
ATGGTTATATTCATGTACGCCATGATGCAGGTCGCGCGGAGGAACTGGTACGATTGTCACCGGTCCCTCTCCTGGATGGACGACTAAGACCCACCGACGGCACATTTCCAAGGACCGTGTACTGCTCAAGTCCTTCGAAAAAGCGTGTGCTGGTCACGAGCCAGAACGTGCGTTACACCCCTTTCCATTGTAGATGGTACATGGATGACGTGACGGACAGAAATCCAGGCCTCGCTTGACATGCGCCGACATTTCTGCGCGCGAACCAACGCCATGCTCGTCCCGCTCAACCGATATCTGAACACGCTCATGCCCTCGCCTTCGGAGCGCAACGCAGGCAAGGCGCGACTCAAGTCCTTCAACTCGAGCGACTTCTTTGCATCGCTCAAAAAGAGTCCGTCTGCGCTGCCGTTCAAGTCGTCGTCGAAGCAGAAGGAGTTTTATGATCGGTGGCTTCGCTCTCCTGCATTTGGGTTGTGGTTGGCACGTCAGGAAGAAGTGATCGGAGCTGCGCTTCGCTAGACGATGACGGATGTCTTCCTGACTATTACTTATGCAATATGCAAAACTCTATCTATTTTGGCAGGCCCCCTACTCGGAACCATGAATATGCATTACGAGCCTATGCATTATGGGCATATGTAGTATTGTTCACATGTACATATTTCATGTAGTCTACGGAACGAGCTTGGAGCTTGTGAAGTGACAACGCTGAGATGAATTTAGGATGAGATGAGTTTCAGGAAGAAGCAACAGGATTGGGCATCTTAGGGAGGCCGTGCGTCGACGGACAGGGTGCCAGCCTGTGTAGCCTCCAGCTGGTCCATCCAGCCGAGAAGATGGGGACTGGTTCCCCCTCCGGAATGGCTCTGAAATCAGCCAGAATACTAGGGAAGAGCAAAAGTCGACCCAAGTCAGTTTCTCGCTGAAGACGTAGCTCGTTGACGACATGTTGTCCTCGGACTTCTCGAGGAATTTGCGGAGGTGATCTAACGCCGATGGCGATGTTTTGGCGTATCTCAGCCTATTTGCCAAGAGTTTCCCCTCGTCGGTGGCTACCACGCGGGGGCTCGACCACGCTCGATGGAACCTGGAAAAGAAGAAGAAATAGAAAAGGTTATAATGTGTCCGAAGTTTGATCGAGGTAGTCCGGGCGCCGGACACCGAAACTTTAATCGTGTGTGCCTGCGAAACTAGCAAATCTCCGCATGATCAGTTCAGCAATGAGAGCGTGTTGGACCAGGAGGCTCGTCGTCGTCGGCGATGGTAAGAGAGAGTTCCGTCGCGATGCGATTAACGTGCCATAGCCTGAGACTCTCTCAGTTTGAGTCTTGCCACCGATCTCGTGGATGAGGGTGGGCAAGAATACGAACGGATGGTTTTCGCGGGCAACGTCCGAGTGGGGCACGACGCGGACCTAGTTGAACGCAAGGCCCTGGTGTGCTGAAGGAAGCGCCGATGATCGTGAGCTTCGGTGGGGACGCCATGGGGTTGGCAGTGATAAGGAAGAGGAATAGGAGGAGAGCAGACTTTTACATACCGGGGCCCGGTAATTACAATGGGGAGAGAAGACTCCATCTTCTGCAACGCACGTCTCCTTGCGGAAAGACGACCTGGGAGGCTCCGAGAGAAACGTTGGTTCTCGTCAAGAGGTTTCTTACGGCAGACTTGTCACCGGGTAACCCCGCGAACCCTCGCACTCACTAGCATGCGATGCGATGCGACACAAAGCCTTGGGAGAGTACACTGCTGGCGCTATGGCCTATAATACACATTTAATTGAAGGACCTCATTAACAAGTAGATACTGGCATCTATCCAACAAACAAGCACTTCATACTTCAAGTTTGATGCGACTCGACTCCGAGTCCCAGAGTCCCCTGAGTAAAATTAAATTCCCTTGTCTTCCCCTTTCTGAAAAGGCAGGCTTCGCATTACAACTGAATGCGGCAACATGCTGAGGAGAACATGTCAAATCGCACGTTCGACGGACCATGTGAACAAGCTTACGTTTAGGCTTTCAACACACCTCGGACTCGCAAAGTTTCTCATACGGGCAAGACGCCGGCTCGTTTTCGTCCATCAGGAAGTACTGCTTGGACTCGCGTGAACCAAGGTCGCCGTAGTTTTTGAGTTCAGGGCTGACAGGGATGGGGTCGTACTTGGCAAGCAAGGCCCGAACCTTGGAGAGTGCTCCGGCGCGCTTCGCATCACTGCTGAACAGAATGTCGAAGATCCACTTGGGTTGGAAGACGATGGTAACCCCGGGTGCGTAACGCGAACGACGAACTTGGTGCGCAGGCGTCTGGATCACGGTGAAGAATGCCTCCCCTCCGAAGCAGAGGCACCATTTGTCGGTGTCAATGTCACGGGGCACATCGTTGGGCCATGGCGTCGTGTCAAGCTTGGATAGGCCGTTGAGCAGCTGCCAGAACAATCCGTTGTACTCTTCGATCGTCCTCTGGTGCGGCACCTTCTTCGCTAATAAGACCAAGGATGTGTTCGGACCAAGGCCGTGCGCCTGCGGCATGTACGCCGTCAGCGCAGTGGCCAGAGACCGAATGTGGCGTGGATCGGAGAGGTCGTCTGAATCGATGAACAAGTACAACTGATCGTCCGTCTTGAAGCCCTTGGTGGCATAGATGCATGGAAATACGAGGTCTTCGTCGAGAAGCACACTTTTGAAATCATCGTATGCCTCGCGCTGCCAAGTGCCTTCGGAGAAAGCTTCCATGACTTGTGCCCTGCATAACGGCTTGAATACCTGCATCCCAGATGAAATATTTATTCGCCTACCTCGTCAAGGGTTTTCCGCTATAGTTCGCGGTCTCTCCTTCGAAAACGGCGCGTATGGCGCGCTGTAACATAATAATTTAGCTTTAAAGGAAGCCGATGCCGCAGGGGAGCATACTGACGGTACTGGAACCAAGTATATCACCCAATTGTCTAAGCAAACTGGGGAGCTTGCCAGAAGCCGCATTGGCAAAGAGGGTAAGGATAACCCCACCAAGAATTGAGGAAGCCAAGGAGTAGATGTTGAACATGTGGAAGAGAGAAGATTGTTGGTGCTGAGTCGACTGCAACAGCACGCCTTTTAAACCTGAGGCTCTGTGCAAAGTCTGCATACTTCCTGCGGTGTGCAACCCATTCCTCCTTGGGATTGTGCAGCATTGCCTTGGTCAGATCGCTATTCCGCGCGCTCATGCCCACTTGCAAGTCATATGACCGACAAGGACGCCACCCTGACAATGAGATTCACATCCGACGCGATCGGCAGCCATAAACATGGGAATGTTATCCAAAGCTTATGCCCGGAATGGCCATAGTTGCCTGTATTTAGAAGACCCTTCCGAGTCCAGATGCGAAACCAGGAGTCTGTATGCTAGCTCTTGTCTTGGGTCACCTACATTCTTATTTTTATCTTTCAAATTCCCTGGTTCACTAAAAACAGTGGAAAAACCGGCGGTTGCTATCTGATCAAAGGAGATCTAGAGGCGTGTGTATAATTAGCGAGTGTACGGCAACAATTCTCGGAGGTAAGGTGAATTACAGTTTGGATTCGATCGAAAGAACGATGGCGTCGGACACTATACATACTGTGCCTGTATTGCACACCAGGCACTTCCATTCAAGATGGCGACCTGTCGGGTGACGAGCGAGAGCATGGAGGAATATTTGCACCACCTCGACCCTCGACGGAGAAAGAAGAAAGAGGAGCGTTGTGGCCAGGGATAAATCGATGGCGTACGGCCCCGACTCACTGTGAGAATGAACGTGGGGAGTATTGGTGCGAAAGGAAGTGACATGGAATATGGACCTCCAAGGACATAGAGCAGGGATACGGTTGCGTGAGACGGTGCGTGGATCAACGACTCGGACATTGCCCCAGATGTGCTTTGCAATAACGCCTGTAGGGAATTTTTTCTACGTTGATCCGAGTTCCGAAATCCGACTGGTTGATCGACGTCGCAAGTTTCCTACGACGTATACCGATTTGGACCTCTGCGCTACATGGAGCACTCGAACTTCTCAACCTGTTGTTTTCTGCTTCTTCTCTTTATTTCCTCCTGGAATGAGTTGCCATATGTATATGATTGCCTGCGTCCGAACATGTGAAAGTCAACGACACCGAGCAGGCAGAATTTCTCAGGACAGAGAACGTGATCAGCGTCATTGGCGCTGGGAAATCATTCGTAGACCATTCCGTTGGCACACGACGCTGATGTTGCGCCAGCCCTCGCGAGCAAACCGTTCCTGAGCCACCTCCAATAGAGAATTAGCAGAGATCAACGGAGTAGATGGCGTCGAACTGGGAGATGGGGAAGTGCTTGTCCATGAGCTCGATACTGTGACCTATGTGTACGTCAAAGCAAGGAATGGAAAGGACGAGCGCACCGGTACCAGACGAGTCTCTGCAAAGGATTATTGGCGCTGACGGCAAAGTTAGGACTGCGAAGCAAGCTCTTACTTCGGCCTGGCCCTTGGGAAACTGCGATGCAACGCGGCGGTGAGGAACCACGCACACGAGGTACTAGGCGGTGACGAACCTTATCGTGATGTGTCCGCTGATCGTTGGCGCGAAGTGGCGAATGAATCAACGCCATATAAACTTGAGGTAAGGCGCTATCGCGCCGGCGGGGGAGAGGGCAACAGTGTCGATTGATCCTGCCACATGGAGGCATAGAGCAGTCGTTGATGACCCAGTGTAACACGAGAGGCGTATTAGAGGTATCTAGAAAGAGAATGAGATAGACGATTGGGAGCCCGCAGCCCACAGATGGGTGCGGTTTCGAGCCTGCGAAAGCTCTCGTCGGGGGTTACTACTAGCCCATGGGCTAACTTTCAACTGTGACAGTATGATGGTTGGGGTTGTATGATATTAGGAGAAGGCGGGTGGACAACATCACGATTCACCGGCACCAACGATTCACGAAGGACGATTCCCGTGACAGTATTTAGAGTTGTGACATACGCGCTTAGTCACAGCTAAATCTGTCACGGACACGATTGCCACGCGCAGGACCAAGCCGAACTCACCGCTCTCAACGACACTCCCAGCCGTCCCAGCCCAAACGTCGTAGTAGACGTGGCGACACGGACGACGACGATGACAGCGAGGATGCACGCGGTGAATTGAATCCAGACGACGATATAGACGCAGACATTCTACCAGGTAGGCGTGTCGATGATGGCGAGGCCGTGAGTGTCATTTATTTTTCATTTATTTTGCGGTTCTATGCTCCCGGCTCATATGCAAACTATCCACCAGAATTTAGACAAAAAAGCGCGCGATCTTGTCCGGCTCGCACTCTTTGCCGAACACAAACGCATTCCATTGCGTCGCGAGGACATCAACAAGAAAGGTCTACTTCTATCTTAACAGACACTATCATCCACCTGAATGCGCATCTAGTACTTGGCTCGCTTACCCGCTCGTTCAACGCCGTTTTGAACAAGGCGCAAATGCTCCTGCGGAAAATTTGCTATGGAACTCGTCGAACTCCAAGCCCGCAATTACCGTGATCAGGACCCCGCAGAGGACCTACAGAACGCTACAGGCGTCAAGAACAAGGGTCTGTCTGTTTCTCTGCTCTACTCTGCCTCAGTCTGATTGCCCCGTTATCCCTCAGCCACGGCGGCAGGCTCTAAAACATATATCCTTCGCTCAACCTTGGATGAGACTATCATTGAAAATGCCGCCTTGACCGACGAACATCTGCTCGAGGAAGAAATCGCGGAAGGTCCCGACAATGACGATGACGACGATGACGTACCGCACAACTATGGGAGCATCATTGCCTGGAGCGCTGCTGATCAACTTGCCGTGCTGTCTTCTCGACTTTTGCATCGAAAGTAACTGCCATATCGTTTAGTGGACCTCAGAGCCAACTTAAAATGCCTACGTATCACCCAGATTGGGACCCCCATCCAATGCCCAATCCACTCACTGCTCCATGCCCATCGATATCTTTCTCCAGAAACTTGTCCGTCAAGGACCGCGTCAATCTCAACGATGCTAAAACCACCACGGATAAGCGACGCGGAAGGGTCTCTGCCACACAAGGGGCCGGTATCTCAGACGAAAACCCGCAAGCACACGAGTGGCGATGGGGTAATCGGGCGCATTCTGAAGTTGGGGAACAAGCAGTGGCCCAGTTCGTGGTGGAGTTCATGGTGGAGCGGATAACGATGGCGGACGTGGAAGAAGAGGATGAAGACGGAGCGGGTGGAAGTGGTGGTCGTCGACGACGGGGAAAACAGAAGCAAAAGGATGGAGGAATGGAGAAGCGGTTTGAGACGGTACTCAAGGCGATAGAGAGAGCTGTTGGAGGGAACTTGTTCGACATCAAGTGACCGACGCGCCAAGTGGTTTACATGATATACTATCTTCGAGGTATGTACTATCTGCAAGTCTTCGTCGTATGTATGTTACCTCCGGATTCAATACTGCGCTGCATGGTTCGTGATATCGGTCATTTATAACAGTCCAGAGTCTTCAATTTACATGTACTAATGTTCATCCCGAATTCTGCCAACGTTACCGAATGATGGCTACTAGATGATGACGACAGACACGTCTGACAGCCTCTTTGACAACAAACCAACATGCTGATAAAGTCACTCTAACCTCCGAAACAGCCTGGACCCCTGGACCGTCTGTGGACCAAACGGTCAAAGGCCATGTCGATCAAACTCAAAACACCGTACGTACTAGTACGGACAAACAGTGTGGTCTCCGAAACTTGTCCGTGACGGACGGCGGCAGCCTCCGGAAGCGGATGCCGGAAGTAGATGGGGATCGATTCGACGTACGCTTCTTTCCACTTCTTCCCTCGCCCTCACGGTGACTGCTTCAACTCGACACTTCCACAGTTTATTCGACAACACGCTCATTGCTTTCCAGATATGGATATGGAAACAAACCAGACCGGCGGCTTTGAAAACATCCGAGAGAAATTTGGCCGCTTCAGGATCCTTATCGTTGGGCGGGCGAATGCTGGCAAGACGACTATTCTCCGCGCGATCTGTGACACTACCGAAAACGAAAACCCTGAGGTTTATGATGGAAAAGGAAACAAGGTGTGTGTCTGGTTCGATACATATAAATGACTGGTTACCAAACTGCACGACTACTAGATTGATCTGACTCAGGTCGAGGGATCCACAGGGGTGAGTATCACTACATACTGGTCTAGGACATGACGCACATCCGTACAAATGCACGCTAGCGCGGAATGCACGATATCGAGAATGAATTGATCTTCCGGAGCAACAATAATTTTGTCTTCCATGACTCGCGGGGCTTCGAAGCTGGTTCCGTAGATGAATTCCAACGATTGAAGGAGTTCATTGATGATCGTGCAATCACGACGAATCTCAAGAAACGGATTCACGCCATCTGGTAAGAGCTTCAACAGTGCGGAAGGTAGTCATTAACTAGTTATTACTATGATAGGTACTGTATCCCAATGGATAAATTGGATCGGGCAATCCAACGCTCTGAGGAAATGTTTTTTGATGAATGTGATACAACAAACGGTGAGTTCATTTTGAGATGGCTTTTCGAGCTGACAACGTGTCCAGTGCCTGTTATTGTACTGTTCACTAAGTTTGATGCATTACTGGCTGTAGCCATGAGTGGGCTATCCCTTGCTGATCGAAACCTGCCACGAGAGGAGAAGGTGGCAAAGGCAAATGGGCTCGTGGATGGAATTTTTGACAATGCTAATATATGGGGTCGTCTCTCTCAATTGAAATATGCACCAAATTGTGGTATTAAAATTGGAGGTATCGTTCTGATTCTGATTCTGATATATGATACAGCTTATGGAATTTCATGCAAGGGATGCACAACTCAAATGAGGGATGTGAAGTACTGGTGGAAAATACAGCAGGAGCTCTGAATGAGGAAGCTTTACAAATGCTATTTGTTTCTGCCCAAGAAACAAATGTTGCATTGTGTATTAAATTTGCAGTTCAAGAGTAAGTACTGACATTTGTCAAAATATTTTTCAAAGGCTGATAGGTTATGATGTACAAGTGTCATATGTGATATAGACAAGCTGCGTGGACCAGTGCTTCCTATACACAACCTTGACAGTATAAATCCCAAAAAACTGGCAAGATGGTTTCCACACTTTTGGGTAAGATGGTTTTCATATCAATTAGCTCACACATACAAATTGAATATATACAATCAAAGAAAGTGAGTTATCATTACAGCAAATGTATGAAATTGATGTAACATATATCACTTCATTCTGCTTCAAAAATGACAGGGAGTGAGTTGTGCATTATGGAATATGGCAGAGAGTGATGATTCTGATGATGTCATGTCCATTTATTCTCCATTCTTCTCTGCAAATGACAGGGAGTGAGTTGTACATTGTGGAATGTGCCTGGTGATGCTGATGATGTCATGTCCATTTATTCTCCATTCTGCCTTGGAAATGATAGCATGTGAGTTGTGCATTGTGGAATATGCCAGAGAGAGGTGATGCTGATGCCATGTCCATTCATTCTCCATTTTTCCCTGGAAATGACAGGGAGTGAGTTGTGCACAGTGTTGTGGGGTATGGCAAAGAGTGGTGATGCTGATGATGCCAACATTGTCCATCCATTCTCAATTCTGCCCTGAAAATAACAGAAAGTGAGTTGTGCATTGTGGAATGTGGCAGAGAGTGGTGATAGCTGATGTCATGTCCATTCATTCTCCATTCTGCCATGGAAATGACAGTATGTCAGTTGTGCATTGTGGGATGTGGCAGAGAGTGGTGATGCTGATGACACCATGCCAATTCATTCTCCATTCTTCTCTGCAAATGACAGGAAGTGAGTTGTGCAATGTGCAATGTGCCAGAAAGAGATGACACTGATGATGCCATGTCCATTCATTTTGCATTCTTCTCTGCAAATGACAGGCAGTGAGTTGTGCATTGTGGAATGTGCCAGAGAGTGGTGATGCTGATGGTGTCATGTCTATTCATTCTCCATTCTGCCCCTGGAAATGGCAGTATGTGAGTTGTGCATTGTGGAATGTGCCAGAGAGTGGTGATGCTGAAGATGCCATGTGTATTGATTATCCATTATGCTCTACAAATTATAGTGTGTGAGTTGTCCATTGTGGAATGTGCCAGAGAGAGTGATGATGCTGACCATGCCATATCAATTTATTCTCTATTCCTCTCTGAAAATGACAGGAAGTGAGTTGTGCATTGTGGGATGTGGCAGACAGTGATGATGCTGATGATACCATGTCCATTTATTCTCCATTTTGCCCTGGAAATGACAGCGAGTGAGTTATGTATTGTGGAATGTGGCATAGAATGATGATGCTGATGATATCATGTCCACTTATTCTCTATTATTCTCTGTGAATAACAGGTAGTGAGTTATGCATCGGGGAATGTGCTACATATTGGTGATGCTGATAATGCCATGTCCATTCATACTCAATTCTTCTCTACAAATGACAGGAAGTGAGTTGTGCATTGTGAGATATGGCAGAGAGTGGTGGCTGATGCTGACAATGCCATGTCCATTCATACTCCATTCATCTCTGCAAACAACAGGAAGTGAGTTGTACATTGAGGAATATGGCAGAGAGTGGTGATGCTAATGATGCCATGTCCATTGATTCTCCATGATTCTCTGCAAATGACAGGGAGTGAGTTGTACACAATTTGTGGAAGTGGCTGAACACAGTGATGCTGATGATGCCATGTCTATTCTTTCTGCACTCTGCTCTGGAAAATCATAGTATGTGAGTTGTGGAATGTAGAATGTGGAGAGAGTATTGATGCTGATGATGCCATGTCCATTCATTCTCTATTCTTATCTGGAAATGACAGACAGTGAGTTGTGCATTGTGGAATGTGGCACAGAGTCACTGGTGATGCTCATGATGCTATGTCCATTCATTCTCTATCCTTATCTGTAAATGACAGGGAGTGAGTTGTGCATTGTAGAACATAGCAGAGAGTAGTGATACTGATGATGCCATGTTTATTAATTTTCCATTCTACCCTGGAAATGACAGGGAGTGAGTTGTGTATTGTGAGATGTGGCAGAGAGTGGTGATGTTGATAATGTCATGTCCATTCATACTCCATTCTTCTTTGCAAATGATAGAAAGTGAGTTGTGCATTGTGGAATGTGGCAGAGAGTAGTGATGCTGATGATACCATGTCCATTACTCTCCATACTTCTCTGCAAATGACAGGGAGTGAGTTGTGCATTGTGGAATGTAGCAGAGAATGTTGATGCTGATGATGCTATGTCCATTCATTCTCCATTCTCCTCTGCAAATGACAGACAGTGAGTTGTGCATTGTGGAATGTGGCAGACACTGGTGGTGTTGATGATAACATGTCCTTCCATTCTCCATTCTGCTTTGAAATTATAGTTTGTGAGTTATGCATTGTGGAATGTGGCAGAGAGTATAATGCCATGTCCATTAATTCTCCATTCTTCTCTGCAAATGACAGAGAGTGAGTTGTACATTGTGGAATGTGCCTGGCGATGCTGATGATGTCATGTCCATTTATTCTCCATTCTGCCTTGGAAATGATAGTGTGTGAGTTGTGCATTGTGGAATGTGCTAGAGTGGTGATGTTGATGATGCCATGTCCATTTATTCTCCATTCTGCCCTGGAAATGACAGGAAGTGAGTTGTACATTGCAGGATGTGGCAGACAGTGGTGATGCTGATGATACCATGTCTGTTTATTCTATATTCCTTTCTGCAAATCATAGGGAGTGAGTGATGTATTGTGAGATGTGGTACAGAGTGGTGATGCTGATGATGCCAACATTGTCAATTCATTCTCCATTTTGCCTGGGAAATGATAGTATGTGAGTTGTGTACTGTCAAATGTGGCAGAGAGTCATGAAGTTGATAATGCCATGTCCATTTATTCTCTATTCTTCACTGGAAATGACAGGGAGTGAGTTGTGCATTGTGGAATGTGCCACACAGTAGTGACAAGGCTAATGATTCCATGTACTTTCATTCTCCATTCTGCTCTGTAAATGACAGTATGTGAGTTGTGCATTGTAGAATATGGCAGACAGCAGCAATGCTGATGATGCCATGTCCTTTTATTCATTTTGCTCTGAGATGATAGTATGTGAGTTGTGCATTGTGGAATGTGGCACAGAGTGATGATGTTGATGATGCCATGTCCATTCATTCTCTATTATTTTCTGTAAATGACAGGAAGTGAGTTGTGCATTGTGGAATGTGGCAGAGTGTGTGGTGCTGATGATGCCATGTCCATTTATTCTCTCCATTCTGCCCTGGAAATGATAGTATGTGAGTTGTACATTGTTAAATGTGAGATGTGGCAGAGAGTGGTGATGCTGGTGATGTCATGTCCATGTGTTCTCTATTCCTCTCTGAAAATCACAGGGAGTGAGTTGTGCATTGTAGGATGTGGCACAGAGTGGTGAGGCTAATAATCCCATGTCAATTAATTCTCCATTTTGCCCTGGAAATGATAGAATGTGAGTGGTGCATTTTGTAATGTGTCAGAGCTGATGCCATGTCTAATTATTCTCCATTCTTCTTGCAAATGACAGGTAGTGAGTTATGCATTGTGTAATGTGTCAGAGAGTAGTGAATGCTGATGCCATGTCCATTCATTCTCTATTCTGTTCTGTACATGATAGTATGTGAGTTGTGGATTGTAGAATGTGGCAGAAACAGTGGTGATGCTCATAATGCTCATGATGCCATGTTATTCTATTCTCCATTCTGCTCTGCAAATAACAGGTAGTAAGTTGTGTATTGTGGAATTTTCCACATAGTGGTGATGCTGATAATGCCATGGTCATTCATTCTCCATTCTCCATTGCAAATGACAGGAAGTGAGTTTTGCATTGCGGAATGTGGCAGAGAGTGGTGATGCTGATGATGCCATGTCCATTCATTCTCTATTCTACCCTGGAAATGACAGGGAGTGAGTTATGTATTTTGGAATGTGCTGGAGAGTGATGAATGCTGATGCCATGTCCATTCATTCTACATTCTCCTCTGCAAATAATAGTATGTGAGTTGTACATTGTGGAATGTGGCACAGAGTGGTGATGCTGATGCCATGTCAATTCATTCTCCATTCTTCTTTGTAAATGATAGGAAGTGAGTTGTTTGTTTAATGAGGCATGTGCTAGAACGGTAATATTGATGATGATCCCATGTTCCTTCATGGTCCATTCTTTGAAAATGACAGTCAGTAAGTTGTACATTCAGGAATCTGCCAGAGTGGTGATGTTGATGATAATGTCATGTCAATTTGTGCTCTATTGTGCTCTACAAATGACAGTTTGTGAGTTGTACATTGTAGACTGCAGCAGGTGATGCTGATGATGCCACATCCATTTA
Source organism: Leccinum olivaceopallidum (assembly GCA_038091775.1). Taxonomy (NCBI): domain Eukaryota; kingdom Fungi; phylum Basidiomycota; class Agaricomycetes; order Boletales; family Boletaceae; genus Leccinum; species Leccinum olivaceopallidum. The sequence continues at coordinate 17,986 of JBBPPC010000196.1, read as the reverse complement.
TTCTTCATTGTGCTCTGCAAATGACAGCCAGTGAGTTGTGCATTTAGAATGTGTCTGAGAGTGGTGATTCTGATGGTGCCATGTCCATTTATTCTCCATTCTGCCCTGCACATGTTAAATGATAGGAAGTGAGTTTTGCATTGTGGAATGTGCCAGAGAGTGGTGATGCTGATATGATGCCGTGTCTATTCATTCTGCTCTGGAAATGACAGTTTGTGAGTTTTGTGTCATGACATAATTTGAGCACTGGCAATGCTGATGATACCATGATTTTGTTCCATTTTTACATAACAGTTGGTATGTCATAGATTATTTGACATTTTTACACAATTTACAGGTTTGTTTTTTGCTGCCTCCATTTCATTTTCATTTATAGAATGTATGTTCCTTTTCATACCATTGATTCATCCATCATTGATGTACATTTTCAACTCACTTTGTCTTATATTATTCAGCTTGTGAGCTTTCTGCACTTATACAACAATATATCCTTATTATTTATCTCTCTGTATGCCATTTATTCAAGACTGTGAGTTATTGTTTACCAGAAAAATTATAGTGACATTGTAACCATTTATTTCCCAACAATTATAGGAGGTATATGATGTAATATATTGAAACATTATCAAATTATTGATCAATATTTGAATTCCTCACAGATGGTAGGCAGTCAATTGTTTTTTACATTTTCAATCATCTTGTTTACTCATTATTTACTCGTTTCAAGGCTGTAAGTTATTCTATATTATTTTTGACACCATACATCACACACATTGTATATTGTGCTTGAAACATTATTTTATTTCTTGTAGGATGTAAGTTCCTTGCTGCCTATTGTGATGATATTTTGTTGTCTGATCCAGATGAAATAAAATTATTTTATTTCAATTTTAGTCAGTAAGTATTTATCATGCAAATTTGATTTTGAACCATATTCTTATTCATATTTATAGATGGTGAGTTTGTTTAATCATGCTTTAAACTTCAATTTGATTTGTTATTGTCAGATTATTCACAACCAAACTGTATGTGAATTGATTATATTAACTTTTGGTTATAACATTTTATTATTCAGTCCAATATCCATGCCAAGGAATCTTCTGTTCTGAAGCCTTGTAGTATTGTACATTCCTCATTAATTTCATTGTATATTCAAATAACATTGACATCATAGATCAATTTGGGTACATGGCAGAAAATCCTTCTAATCAACATTGGTATATCTTTTTTCTTTCTCTTCCAATTATTCCTTAACAAAAACCACACAAAATGTACTCTTTGATTGCCTTGTAGATATACTGCTCATACTGGAGCATTCTTTCTATCTTTTCCATCAAAAGGATCCTCAACCACTTCTATCTGCTGCTCAAAAGTACAAGGAATCAAACATACCCAAGGAGGTGAAATCAGCTATGAAGGATGTTTTTGATCAATATGGCAAAGCAACCAAAGAAGAAAAGGTTAAGATGATTGTGAATGTGATTCTTCAGAATCGGATGAGTATGTTTATGTTAAGCATATCTTTCATTGTTTATTCAATAATCATTTATCTCAGAAATTTTAAAAAGTCCCTTCAAATCTGGTATGGAAGTCAAGACTCAGAACATTGAGTTGTTTTAAAGAAGTAGAAGACAAAAAAGCAGAGAAAATGTAGTTGAAACAGCCAACAATATATAGAAATGTACTTGGTCATGTTGTATCCATTCATGTTAGTTGAGGAATGAAAATTTTGTGTGGAGAATCTGGAGATGTGAAGCTCGAACATAAGTTTATATCACAAGATGAATTCAAACTTCTTGTCTAGACTCCAGAATGAGGCATAAGTCCCTATTCATCTCAATTTTTATGTCCACTTGAAGAAGCATAGATGACAGCAAGAGATGAACATCCCTTTAATAAATTAAAATTTGGTAACTGGAAGTCCCAGCATTCAACAATGAAAATGCTTTGCATATTGAGGGCAATACAATAATAGGGTTGATGTATATGCAGACCTTTTTTGGTTGCAAAATATGATGACTCAATCCCCTCCATGTAAGTTGTAGACCCACACAACACTAGGAAGATGACCATGATCATTGACACAAGCTCACACATTATATGGACACAACAGTAGGCAGACCTCCAAGTCCCACTCCTCTCTGCATTGAAGATAATATGTACAGTAAGAGTGTCAGGGAATGACCTATAGGCTATGGCATGTATGCCCCACCATCCTGTCATGCAGTACAAGGTTGAAAATATTATGCATCAGTAATGCAATATGAGATAGTCTACTGTAGATGCAACTGCCCGGCAGACTATGTATGTATCAACAAGGAAAGTGTCCAGGAACCAGACGAGGACTGATACCGAAGTTGGGGTTGGAGGCGGAGGTCAGGAATGGGGTAGGAGTGGAAAGTAGGGAGTGAATCCAGAAAAAACTCTCGACATTCTTTTACCTCCGAGCAGTCGGTCATTTGGCAATGTCATAGTGGATGATGCCCTCCAACTCACCACTGAACGTGGACTTGCACCCGAAATACCGACATCCCCATCAAGAATTGGAAAACGAGAGCGCGCCGAACGGAAGATAAGAAGAGAAGACCGTAGAACCAGGAAACGGTGGTGATAGTCGGTCATCTGAAACACAAAAGAACCCATGAAAAGAATAATGTAACCGTTCCCACTCTCATGAATCACGAATCAAGATCAAAATACCGCCTTGTTCTGCGGCAAAAGATCCGACTCGGAGTATCCACTGCATTCGCGTCTCAACATGGGCAGTTCGGTGCGGTTCACAGTGTCAACCTCGTATTCGTCATCCGATCCCGCGTTCTTATTGTGTTTGTTGTTGCATATCCGGTCCGATTCGCGGCGCAAGTTCATAATGAGACGGGCGAGCGTGATGTTGGAGACGCTCCAGATGAAGCTGTGCATGTCAAGTCGTGTCATGATATGATGTCAGCACACTACAAGAGACACGCACAAGACACCCAAAAAGATGAGCTCAATCTACAACAGAGAACATGAGATCGAGCCTGTAGCAAAAGACGGCTTGGCTTACCGGTGCAAAGATGGACAGGAGCAAGTTGACGAGACGCAGCCCTACACAAGACAACGATAATCGAGCCAATTGATAAACGATTGAAAATGTGTACATACCAAAGAGGGCCTGTATGCACGGCGCATACACATGAGCCGCGTTCCATACGCAATAAAAACAAAGAAGACGCACGAAAAAGTACACACTCCCGTCCCTATACATGATCTTGGCCATCCTGATGGTCCGTTTGCGCGGTCGATCGAGTGCGTTCCACATCGTCGTCAAGAACACCATGAGTTCGAACGCGATCTAAAAGGGGGCAGGAAGAGAAGCAGCATTGGTGTAGTGAGAACGAAGACGAGAATGACGTCAGTCCGACGATTCGACAGTCACCAGACGCATACGTACACCGGGAGACCACAGCAACACGAGCTTCGGTTTGGACATTGGTATGCAGATGCGGAGGAGGCGGTCAAAGAATAACATCGCTAAGCATCGAACGAACGATCAAAGAATGTTTCAAACCCCACGACGACCGGCGGTACGCACGCAGCATCTCGTATATAACATACCCCGCCAAGCTCAACGAGACGAGCTGCGTGACGATATAGAACACGAACGTGCTCAACATCAGTCGTGGGCTGCGATCCCAGAGTACCCATAGTCGGAGTAGTATCAAGACTGTGGCGTGTGGCGTTTTGATATGTTACTCGATCACATCAAGCCACAGGAATGGAGGCGCTCACAGTTGCTGGTCGCGATGGATAGCATGCCGACGGCTACCGCGATGGCGTACCATACCTTGCAGCTGCGGTGAAGGGATCAGACGGTGGGGACATCGCTTCATGGCTAAAACTCACGACTATCGTTAATCAGCCCCAGACTCTATAAGGAACAAAGGGGAGCGGTGCTCACCGTGACAGACAGGTACGGCGTGATCCCGCTAAACTCTATCGAGACGACCACGCTCAGAGGCAAACAGAAAAAGACTATTTACGAAAGGATTTCTCACCATGCGCTTGAACAATCATCGCAAACGGGACCACATAACGATTGAACATGAACAGGACTTTTGGAATTGACAGCCTCGCATTCCATACGAACCGCACTTCGTCCGGGAACGTGAGGATGTGGTCCCACAGCAGGATCTGGGGTCGCACGAGCAGAGGTTGGCGGGAAAAAAGAAAAAAGAAAAGAAAAGAAAAGAAAACCGGACGGACGGACTTTAGAGATGACATTCGGACGTTGGAGAAGAGGGAGCACGTACAACCAATCCGACAGCTAAGCACGGGCCGGAAAATGTATGTCAAAAGAGAGGAAACAAAAGGGAACGAAGCTTGATCCCGGCGCCTCTGATAGATCTCGCTCGAACTCGGTAGTAGTACTCACCGCTAACATACTGAGATGCCTCGATCCGTTCGACATCAATCGCACTAAAACCAGACGCCATGCAAGGTCCAGCGCACACGCCGTTGGTCCTAGGGAGGTGGGTGGAGAAGGAGGAACGGAGGTAGAGGAAAGGGGGGGACTGTCAGTGGCCTTCACACAAGTTCAAGTGGTAGCTTAGTACTGGTAAAAAAAATAGCCGCTCTCTCGCTTGCATGAAGGGCCCAAGCGAGCTGAGATCGGTAAATCGGAAATACGCTCTATTTTTTTTGAAAAAAGGGTCAGGCGTAGTGATCAACCAGACGCCGGCTCGGTGATCAGTGACGCGGACGTTGTGGGGGCTTGGCAGGAGGACCCTCCAATGGGCTCGTGCCTGTTCATTTCCCACACGGAATAGCCAAGTCAACATCTACGCAATTCTGACTCACGAGCGGGGGAACCAGGCCTCTGAACCTAATCACGACAAGAGAATCGCATTCAGGGGAAACAAAGAGAAACGAAAAACAAAGAGTTGGAACAGAGTACATAAGGATTCGCATGAGAAAGTCCGCAAGTTCATAGGGAGGGAGGGAGCCCAGGGTGACGATGACGATGGTAACAAGCAACAGCACCGCCCGGTTAATCAAAACAGTTACGCCCTGGCACGAGCGCCAGATTGCCAGAGCACACACACACACATATGAGTGCAGACGAATTGTCCCTCGGTGGAACGATGGGGATCAGTGTTCTCCAGTCTGGCTGTTCTTGCACAGAAGGCACAAGACCTGCACTGTAGCCTGGAAAGACACGCACGAGTGTCCCTGTCTACTATCGCCCACGGGGAGAGGAATTTAGAAGCAGGCAGATCTTGAAGCCCGAGACTCTCGATTTCGATGCCGTTAGCCCTTTCAAGTGACGCACGCCGGATGCAAAGGACGGAATACCTTTGTTGGAGAACGTTTGATAATCATGGATCAAGTTTCTCGCCCCTTGCCAGGACCCTGACGACTTTGCTGGGTTGAGCTACCACCTCCATCATCTGCATGACAGCAAGCGGACGTTCGACGAGTCCGCTCCCACGTGTGGCAGGAGGACCACTGCCGGTGTGGGAGTTGATCCTGCCGCGTCCCGTCGGTCGCTTTCCACTTCCGCCTTCGCCGTCTTCGGCACTTCGGTGCTGGGGAGGCGAAGTAGACGGCATGGGAGCAGGCTCGTACTCGAGTGTCGGGATGCCGGCTCGGGCTGCCCAATGGCCGATCAGAATCCCAGCCGAACGAGGCTCGTACCTGTGGAGATGGGGGCTGGGGGCGGGGAGCGGGACAGGAGAGGACAGTTCCGCATTTGACTCTAGTGCGATCCTGTCGACCTGAGCTTGGGCTGCAGCAGGGGACAGGACGGCGAGGACGACCTTGGGATTCTTGGTGGCCTGTTTTTCGAAGGTCGAAGCGGCATGGTTGACCTCCCAACGGGCGCAGCATATCATTCTCCTGACCCATTCTGGGGAGCCGGATAAGTGGAGGGTCTGGGAAGCGGGCTTGTCCTTATCGTCGTCGGCGATGGAGTCTTTGAACTCGATTTTGTCCCACGGTACAAAAGCGTCATCGCGCTGGACTCTGATGCGGGGATTTGTTCCAACCTGTGCTTCTAAGATCCTAGAAGCAGCACGGGCTCTTTGAGCGAGGGCGCTCGTGCCTTTCTTGAGAAGATCGAGGGTATTGAGTGCTACGCCGGTTCCGTGAGCGCCCGAAGTCATACGTATGTGGGGGGGATGATGAACTGACCTTCGAGAGGGATGATGACAATTTCCTCGCGGCCGTCCCTGCACCACTTTTTGACCTGGTGGAGTGCGTGGACGAGGACGCTTGCGTCGACGACGACGAGATCTGCGTCCTTGTCTGGGATGCCGTCGCTCACCCTGCCACGCGGCCTTTCCCTATCCCTGTGCCTCGGCTCCGGATGGTCTCTCCCTCCTTCTGGGTACTCCTTCTTGGTCTGCTTCTGGCCTGAGGAGGCGGGGCGCTGCTTTGCGCCGTGGGTGGTGACAGAGGTGCGGCGATTCGGACTGGGTTGGGCGTGGGCGGGGTCTGGTTGAGGGTTGCGGCGATCTCTCCAGTTTCCAGATGCTGGGCCTCTCGTTACGGACTTTTCGAGCTGTTCGACTTGATGTGTGAGAAATGCGGCACCGAGAGCGCGAGACATGGCGAGCTTGTTGGGTGTGGGTGCTGTGGCAGATCCCTGCTGGAAAGGTGATGAGGTGAACGTTGTAAGAGAATGAAAAAAATATCACAACTTACTTTGGATTCTGCCATAGCTACGGACGTACGTTGCAAGCAGACGAAGTGTTGTGTTGAGGGATAGAGTATTTAAAGTAAGACCCACAAATCTATTATGTCAGCACTTCCATGTCGGACGAAGTCCTCGGTACTTGCTGCGCTCTCGCCTTCACAGCCTGTCTCGACGTCATTGCAGGCATCTGCCTCGACTTTGCTTCTACTCGTGGGCGATACTACATTTTAATGAGGTACTAAAATCTGATCGGACATTGGTAGAGCGGTCATGCACTCAGACACTCTGTCGCTGTTCCTGTTGTCAGAGAGACGCCACCAAGGACGACTTGGAGGCTGACGAGGAACGAGACCCACTCCTGTCGCATACTGGCCAACAACCTCTGTCCCATTCCCCCATGCGCAGCGACGCGCATACCCGCTAGAGATGCGGCCCGCGTCTCCACAAGTGCCGGTCCGTCCACTCTCACACAATCATCATGTCGAGATGATAACGCTCAACCTCGCATCTCAGGTGACAGCCCACGTGCTTCGGCCTATTCGCTGGCCCCGACTTGCACTTCGCTGTAGTTGATCTGACTTTCTCAATCCAACCGTCGGGACTCGTATCTCAGATACCAAGGACCCTGCATCTTGTTTCAACTCTATGTACAAGTTGGTTACCAGGGACCCGGTGTTCTGTGAACAGCACCGGTAATCAAGTTACCGCACCTTATCCGTAAACATTGGGTGGCTAGTTATCCACGCAAATATTCCTTCCTGAACAAGCACAGGATCGTCCCTGTCAGGGGTAGTCGTATGTGGGGAGAAGATGTTCATCATGCAAGCGCTCGACGACGCTCGACCACGAAAAGGAAACACCCTATGAAACCACAACCTGCGTCGTTTTTTCCCCCATTGTAGACCCTAGACAGGGTCCTGCCAAATGCCGAGTGGTGGACCGAGTGTGTAAAGAGTGAAAAAAGTGTCATATTTATTGAAGGGGTATCGAGTCCTCGTCACTTCCTGGGTACGAGTTTGGGAAGAAAGTCGAAACAATGACAATGTCAAATGCGGCAACGTGGAGTGAGGTATAGCCTGGTGAAACGCCCAGTAGCAGATAAATAAAATAAAAAAAGCGGCTTCCGGGTATCGAATCCCATTCCCAACCTGCTGTTGGCGGGGGATGTAAAGCGGTGTCAAAAAGTTCAAAACATGGGGTATAGCCCGTCCAAATACCGAGTAAAAAAACATCTAGTTGCATTCCCAACTGCCGGATGGGTTGGTATTGAAACCAAAAGACCAACTTGCAGACCTCCATCCTTTCCTCATTGCACGTCTAAACGCCGGGCAACGTGAAATCAGGAAAATCCGGCCAATTCCCCAATCCTCCCGGGTCGCCGCCGATCCGAACCCACGCCGAATGCGACGGCGTCGGCCCGTCCAAAACAAACAGTTGATGCCACCCGGGTGGACAGACGTGCGCATTTGGCGGCGCCGTAATCGTGCACGTCGTCCCCGAACACGAGAACTCGGGGAAGAGGATCCGGCCACCGCTCATGACGTTGCCGTGCGTACTCGACGAGGCTGCATTCAAGTTTATGTGTCGTCAGAAAGCACCCCGGCCGACGAGGAGAAGCAGAGACCCACCTGCAACGAGGGAGACCCGCATCGTGCTCGTAGTCCCCTGAAAGAGCGTCACTACGACTGTGTACGTCCCCCCGAGCTCCCAGTCCGTCTCCGCGATCGTAAACGTCGGCTGCTGGAACCCCTGGTTCAAATATGGTGGGATGTACACCTCGATTCGGAACTCTTCGGGATATATCGCCGATCCGTTGGCATAGTTCGTCTCCGGATCTGACCCAGACACGAGCACGCGGCCGTCCGGCAGGAGCGTCGCTTCGGAGTGGTACAGCCGCGCGACGATCGTAGTGTTGAGGATCGAGAAGCGTTGGCCGACGGGTTGCGTGGGGTCATACAAGAGCGCGTTGTAGTTGGGGTCGCTGCCCAGACCGAACCCGGCGAAGCCCTGATGTGCGCCGTTCATGATCATGTAGGTTCTACAATGAATGTGTGGTGAGTCACACACGCAACGCTTCCTGGACTCGAGCTTACCCGTCCGGAAGCGTGACCATACACGGCATCACTCTCTTTGACGGCTATCATTCTCTCTTCAGCCACACCGAAGCAATATCTCACACCAAACATACAACTCACCATCCTCTCCAACGTCCACGTCGGATTCGCCGCCTCGGGCGCGATCGAGACACAATTATCGAGCGCAATACCCGCTCCAGGAGTCGATCCCCCGCAAATCAATATCCCAATCGGATCCGTGTACGGCGCGTGCTGGGGAAGAAGCACCGCGCTCCCTTCCATCGGGTACGTGCGCCCCCCAAGGAAGTTGTTCACCGCACCCGGCATGTCGGGCAGCACCGTGACCGTGTCGAATGTCACCGGATCCAGTATCCTGGCTTCATTGTAGTATCCTGAATAAAGTTAACCTTGAGTCGACCTGTCGAGCCTACGACTCATCTATCCTCACCGATGAAGAACCGTCCGCTCGGAAGTACCAGCAAGAACGGGTACAGGTTGTTTGGGTCCGTGCGCTGCAAATAGTCGAGCGTGATGGTCGTATCGCCCCCCAGCGGCTTCGGGAGAATCTCCAGACTGGGTTGTGGTGGTCCATTACTTCCCGTCTCCCCACCCACGACGAGGATACTCCCATTCGGCATCATCATCGCCGTGGGGTACCATCTCCCACGCTGTCAAACCACGCATATAAACAATGAATCATAAGTTCAAGAAGTCCAAACGAACCTGGAGCGACAGCTCGTTGACATTCTCCTCCCAATCGTGCGTCCCGTTCACGCCAGGGCTTCCATCTGGATAGTATAGCCTGACGCCAAACGTCGACGTGAGCGACCAACCACCGACGTTGATCTGTCTAGCGCCTTTATCGGGCAAGATGATGCTCCCCGAACAAAACACGTCTGACTTGACGTGCATCTCGCGCCAGGCCAACTTGTAGTTGTCCGTCAGGCTGAGATCGAGCTCGTACGCGCCCGTCGAGTTGGCGAACTCGGACGTGCCCGATTTCTCGAGGAACGTCACCTTGTTGTTGATGCCGACGGTCGCGATCAGGGGCACGACGAGGCCGCCGATGAGGAACTGTGGGATAATCACACATGGTCAATGTCATATACACTTGATGTGGCATCGGTCGCTAGGGAACAAGAGACTTGCCTCGTAATGACCGGTATTCTCCGGCGTGTTCCAGGTGTAGAGCGGGGTTCCCGTCCAGTAATATGTCGTCAGCAAGTTAGGACCTCCGCAGAGATGGATTGGATCGCCGGAACAAGCCATACTACACTGTGAATTGGCCACGAACGTCCCGTTTTTGTCCGTGACGTCGGTGATGTCACCACAGACTGATGTATCCGCGGAGTTAGTAGATCTCGGGGGAGGAGGAAGTAGGAGGGGAAAATACTCACAGCACTGGGAAGAGTACTCCAATCCCGCAACTGGGTAACCGTAGGCTGCGCACTGGTTCAGGCAAGCCTCGACCGTGTTGTTCGTCGTCCAATCTATCTCATACGGGAAGATCCTCACTCCGTTAGGCAGTTCCCTACATCGCGCGGGGTCAGAAGTATGAACCCAATGTGGAGAAATACTCACGAGAGACATCCTTTGTACTGCCACGATCCAGGGAGACTCGTGTTCTGGATCGTAGGGACGGGGTATATAGTGATGTTACCAGTCGAACTGTACACCGAGAGTCGGTTGGGACCTCCACACGCCTCCCTACGACATACTTTGCATTAGCGGCGATGTGGAAGAACAATTCGTCTGCTTACGTTGCCTTTCCCGCACACGCCATATTACAGTCGCCTCCAGATCCCAGAACGGCACCGTTCACCATGTCATCGCCACAGACTGCCAATGAAACGAATCATCAGCGCTCATAAGTCGGTCGTTGCAACCCCAAAAATAAAATCGAAAGGCGCCGCGGGCCTATCGATTCTCCGCACTCGACTTGGGGTATGTGACGTCAAGTATAGTCTGGACTCACAGCACTGGTCGGCATACTCGACTCCCGCGATCGTGAAGTTGTTCGTGCTGCAGTAAGCTATGCAGCTCTCGATCGTCGTGTTGCTGCTGTCGAGCTCATTTCCGAGAACTCGGCCGTTGGCGTTATCCACGTAGCAACCAACGTACGTCCACGTTCCCGGGAGCCCGGTCGTCACAGGCGACGGCGTGCCCGGTGCGTTAGAGCCTCCACCACCACCCGAAGAAGTCCCACCGGACCCCAACGTCCCCGTGTAGTTGTACACGTTGAGACGGTCAGGACCCCCGCAGTACTCGGAAGAATTCCCGGCGCACGTCATATCGCAGTCCGTCAGCGGTGTGGGCGCAGAGCCGAAATGGAGCGTCGAATCACAGACTGACGTCAGTGTCTCAGGGTCAATGATATGAATGCCTAGAATCAAGAACGACGACACACTGACAGCATTGGGTGGAGTACTCCATCCCCGCCAACGGGTAGCCGGCATTGAAGCACGCAGTGGTGCAGCTTTCCACCGTGACGTCGCTGACGGCCGCACCATACGACAACGCTCGATCGGCGACGGAATCACTGCCAGAGGGGTCAAGACCTGGACTTTTCCGCAGGAATGAAAACTCAACTTGTAACATCCGAGGGATGTCCAATTGCCGACGCTCTGCACCGTGACAGGGGGCGCAGGAGGCTGTGAACCGCTCCAGTAAACATTCAAGCGATCACCCGCCCCACAATCCTCCGATGGATTCCCACTGCAGGCCATGCTGCAGTCCGACGAGCTCACGTTCGTAGTACCGGCCGCAAACGAATTACCACAGTCTGGAACATGAGTCAGGTCATGAAATGGTGCAAGAGATCGCATTCAGCTCACAGCACTCATCTGCGTATTCGACTCCGGCGTAGGCGTACGAATTTGAACCTGTCGAGCAGAAGTTGATACAGGACTCGACGGTCATGCCGGTCGCGTCGGCGTATGAAGCGGATGAGAGCGTACGTGCGCCCACGTTATCACTATTTGGGAACGCGGTGAACACTCTTGAAGAAAAACAAGACACTTGGGTCACGTACGTCCAACACCCGTACGCCTCCCAACTACCTGGGAGGGTGCGGCGATGGAGAGCATGTCGACGGACACGAACAAAGTGATTTGTTGGCGGCGAGTGCGCACAAGCCTACAGATCATCATGCATCATGAGAAGCGAGGGAAGACAACGAGAGGAAGACCTCACTTGAACTACTAGAGCAGAAAGCAGGGTTAAAAGACGAAGGAGGACAGTCATACCTGACTGTCTTGCAGTTCCCTTGGTTGGAAGGGTGTTTTTATAGGTTTTTGAGAGCGTCTCATTCAGCCCAACTGCGGAACAACCTCAATCGATGAGAAGTCGAGCTGACAGAATTCAATGAGATTGTGGTCCGGGACTCCAGGGATATCAAGGAACTGCATCACTGTACAGTTCTGGCCAAATTTGCCGAGGCCATGGCCTTGATTAGGACTAGTGAAAACTGGTCGAAAAGGCGCCAATTAGACCTAGTTCGCGAGACACCAGGGTCTGAGTCGCCTTGCTATGTCGCAACGTTGCAAGACTGACCAGAAGATTCAAGGTTCTGTAGAGGAAAAGGAACAAGAAATCGTCTGAGTATAGTAAGACACATGACGTGAAGACCTCGGATATTAACTGGCTCAACCATAAAATGAGCAACGAACATATAAGATCGGTACTCATGCGTGTTTGTTTATGCTACGGGGCAAGCTTGTAACCTACCAGGTATACAGAAGGTGTCGAGACGCGATGGCTCACTGACTAGACGGGGGTTTCGCGAGGCCGATCCTGCCAGCGTGGACGTTGTAGCGCGATCCGGGAAACCGTGTGCTCGATATAATCCATATGGGGAAGAAAGGCGGCGCCGCCAAAATGTCAAGTGGTTGATATGATCAAGAGAGCACAAATTTTAGTGATATAGAGGAACAGGGGAATGGACTCTGCCCTGACGACAAAAGTTGGAAGTACAGATTCCTCTGTTGGAGAAGGGCTGTATTTGGGGAGATGCTCCAACTGGAAGACAATGATCAACAGATGCAAGTATACAGTGGACCTGCAACAGTGAGTGAAAAGAAAAAACATGCGGACCAATCAGACTTTGACATCTATCACCAGAGACAAAGCACAACCCCAAGAAATGTTGACTTTGAAAGGAAAGTCTTGAACCCCCGAGCGCATGAAATGTGTACCGCATAGCGGAGCTATGTACTGGTAACCGTCTGATATTTGATAGGTACACCCATCTTTGACATGTGTTGATCGTTGTCCTCGACCGTCAACGTCAACACTCGGTACCTTGGACAGTGGCATTTCATTTCTCGATCGATGTGATTCCATACGTTCCTGCCAGGCTTAAGCATGACGCGATCAACGTGAAAACAAAATAAAAAAAGTAAGAAACAAAAGTAAGGATCCGTAAACACACCTGAAATTCAGGAAATTCAGAAGTCATGAATAAAATTAGTGACTCAGAAGAATTCTGGCTTCTTCAAGCCCAGTGACAAGCTTCAAGTATCAATTTTGTGCGGACACCGTAAATATTCTTCTCGCCGCATCAGCGGTTCAGCGGAACTGTTCTGCATGCCGCTGGCAACAGATCGTCTCTGTTATCTCCGTTACGAAGCCCATGTGCAGATGAGTATATGGTTTGTATTATGAGGTAGGACTCATGGAGTCAGCGGAGGAAAGTGCACCGGTGAAAATTGGATTCGGAGTGGCCCGTGGGAACTTGAAAGAACTGTCGAGCGCGGTGTTGGTGATGCTGATGCATCATGCCATGTCCATTTATTCTGCTCTGGAAATACTATTAGTCTCGTCACTCGCGCCTGCGCATCAATGACGGCGTGCTTGATTCCTCATTCGCCCTCGCTCTCGCCCTCCCTCACGACGCACATGCATGCACACCTTGATCGTTGTCACCCTTGCTCCTAATGTGCATGTACGCGGGCAGGTACGCATGCTCGACCTTGCCTTTCCTTCCACCTTGCCCTCCTCCATGTCCACACGCAGTGAGACGCATGACGAGCGTCTGCAAGCGCATGTACTCTGCATGACCAGCAGGACAAAGCCCACAACCACGGCGACCTAGATGTAACGCGAGGGAGCACTCTGGGACGCTGAGCGGCGTCTTGAAACTATGCGGAGCGCATGTCGCAGCTACCAGTCACAATGATCCGAGAGTGTCGAGATGATTCGTGTCGTCCAGCGAGCCTACAGTGCCCAGAAAACGGAGTTGGTGAGGGGAGGGTCAAGGCAGAAGTATCACTAGTACTGCAGCCGTGGACGATACAGAACCGTCGAGACTCGAGACGGGCAGAGGAATCGACGACCCGTGCGTAGACGTTGTCGCACACAGACACGAGATGATCGATGATCAATGAGACTGTGCGGAGCGACAAGCCTTGTGGTCAACTCGGAAGACGAGGTAAGTGACTTTGTGCATAATTTGTGAACCCGACTCACAAAAGGCACTGACTGATTATCGTGGTGTCTACTTCGCACAGTGAGGACTGGACATAGAAACTGGATCCTGAAAACACACTGCTGAGCTTCCCGATGAATGAGACTGTATCATTTGATCCTTTGGATCATCGCCATTCGTTCTCGCTCCAGTAAACGAGCAAGTAGCATTTCTGATTCTCTGTACTGTGATCGACGAGGCAGAGCCGTTCGTCCTGGCAACTTTCAGTATGGACATCCGTCAATGATGACAGTTTCGATACGTCCGAATTGCGTCCGAATTAGATTCCGTCTCTTACGTAAACTAAACCATGGAGGACTCCCGTTCCCGGCGTACTAGTAGTATCACATATTGGCGATCACGGTGGAGCATAGTATTACTACTATGACCCTGTGACAGTTGCTCTCTCTCTCTCTCTACTCATTATTTCTCTTCTCGCAACTGTACTGTCCTGGACGACGCCTGTATCAACTCAAACGAACGCAAGACTCTCGCCACGTTGCTCGCAAAGCTGTCAACGATGTACCCACTCGTGTTTCTCACTCTTATGTTTACCTCCACCTTCATCTTGGTTCCGTCCCTCATAGACGCCCGCAGCTCTTTCTTGTCTCATGCACACAAGGTTGTCAAGCGCAGTCCCGGTTTGGCACACGACCTTCGCTTAGCATTCGGTGGTGTCTTTCTTTCGCAACCCGGTTCTGCGCCAGTCCGTAACATATCCTGTATTTTGGATCGCAGCGGTGACGGCACGCCTAGTACCACGAGTACTCCCCAGCCCACCACTACTCCTTCCCAGTCTTCACCCTGGAAGCCGATCGCTTCGTACTCTGGCTCCAGTTTTTTTGATGCCTGGACCTTCTTCACTGGAGCGGATACTACAAATGGAACCGTCATATACGTGGATAGAGGCACAGCTCAAAGTGCCGGACTCATCGCAATCAACAGTGTTGGCAACACAGTGATGAGGGTGGAAACAACGCCCACCGTACCAGCCAACCGACAGAGCGTGAGGATTAGCACGAACTTGACGTTCACAGAGGGATTGGTGGTACTCGATGCCGTGCATATGCCCACGGGGTGTGGGACGTGGCCTGGTAGAGATCATTTCTTATCTTATCATCGACAACTGGACTGACCTATGTATCACAGCCTTCTGGACTGAAGGAGCCAACTGGCCTAATAACGGCGAGATCGACATCGTGGAGGGCATCAATAACTTCACAAGCAATCGAGCTTCGATCCACACTGGCGTTGGTTGCAGTATCTCCAGTTCAAATTCGACCTTGCTAGGCATCACAGGCACTGTCATAGGAGGTACCGATTGTGCTGCTGCGGACTCGAACGATGCAGGATGCGGCGTACAATCCGCCAGCAATACCAGTTTTGGCACCGGGTTCAACTCGGTCGGCGGCGGTGTCTATGCTTGTGAGATATGCGCAGCTCGTGTCGGACACTGCTAACTACCGTGGACAGTGTACTGGGATAACAATGTCGGAATGAAAGTCTGGTTTTTCCAGCGGGGTTCGATACCCAACGATATCACGACCGGAGCACCACATCCTGAAAATTGGCCTACTCCCATGGCGTTTTGGGCCAACTCAGATCTCTGTAATATCTCCAACATGTTTCATAACCACAATGCGATATTTGATACCACACTTTGGTGAGTCGATAAGTTTGGTTCAAAAGGAATGTCATAGTGTAACAACGTGCAGCGGTATTTGGGCTGGACAAGACTGGAACAGTACTGGATCTCCCGGACAATCGGTCAGCTGTCAACAGCAGACTGGATATGCGACATGTGCAGAGTTCGTACAAGCGAACGGCGCTTCCTTTAACGAAGCCTGTAAGTTGTTCTATCAAATCCAGCTTTGCGTTTTGGTGGCACTGAGCGCGGACCACTCGAAACAGACTGGGAAGTAACGAGCGTCGCGATATACCAAGATACCTTGGGTTCTTAGTCTTCCTTATGATTGTTATGACTTGCTTTTGGATGGGATTTTGATCTGCTGTGCAGATAGAACACTCTTATTACAGTTATGTTATCACTAGAACTAGTAGACGTAACTTACTTAGTATGCATCGGTTGTCCTGCAAGCAAATCACTGGATGCTCTCTCGCAAGTTTGGACTCTGGCTAGACGGACGATCTTACTGGCTATTTGTTCATTCAAACTCCACGTGTAGTACTACGAAGGGACTCAAGAACCTCCCATAACCAGGATGACAACCTGTTTTTGTGGCAAGTTTCACTTTCGCCTCGGATCAAATCTTCACGACTGAGACGTGGAGATTAGAGGAACACGGCTTCCACTCTCGGCTGGCCGTGTCCGAACAGTTACTCGGCGAAATGTCCCACTGATCAAGTTACCGGAAACATTCTCTCGTCAACCTATACCAACACCGGGATCTTGGGTCGAAACACGGTAGCAAGATCAGTTCTCCATGTCCGAGTCGGCGGTCTTGCAAGATCGCACCATGTCTGAGCAAATCCTTTCTCGACCCAACTCGACCCGCGCTGATTTGGTGTCGTCGACAGTGCTGTAAGCCTACAGCTTACCTAGTTACCTGTAACTAGCATATATACTGCCTGCGGTACTGAATGCTGAGCATTCAGTATTGTTGCCTTTTGGCGTAACGGTTAAGTGGCGGGCAGCCTTACCTTACAAGTGCCCCTGCTACTTGAAAGAGGATCAAGATGCCAGTGGGTCTTGTCTAGACTGGGGCACACTTTATGATAAATGAAAAAATCATTTCGTCGTGATGCCTTCTAACACTTTTTTGAATGTTCTGAAAAGCTCGTTCTCGTAGTACCAAATATTTTCAACGGTGGAAAGTTGTACTCGCTGTACCAAACATCATCGCTGAAAATACATATTGTAGTAGAAAGTCCTAGTCAGGAGTCAACGGAAAACCAAATACTGTCCATCCGAATCGTAAGAATCGGCAAAAAGTCCAAAGCAGACGAGCACCCATCATGGGAATTTTTGGGTATACAGACCTCAGATAAATAGAAATACAACATAAAGTCCAGGTATCGATCCCACTTGCTAGCGGGGGGCAGGGCTTGGGAAGAGACAGATCAAATCCCTGGCAACGTAAAATCGGTGTGGTCTGGCCAATTCCCGAGCTGGGCCGGATCACCGCCAATGCGAACCCAGGCCGAGTGCGACGGCGTCGGTCCGTCCAGCACGAACAGCTGATGCCAGCCCGGCGGGCAGACGAATGCGTTCGGCGGCGCTGTTATTGTGCACGTCGTCCCTGAGCAGGAAAAGGCAGGAAAGATGATCCGGCCTCCGCTCATGACGTTTCCGTGCGTGCTCGACGAGGCTGCGTTGCGTGCGTGCGTGGTCAGATATGCACGTGCGGGTGGTGACAAAACCCACCTGCAATGAGGGAGACCCGCATCGCGCCAGTAGTCCCCTGGAAGAGCGTCACATCAATTGTATATGTCCCCCCAAGCTTCCAGTCCGTCTCCGTGATCGTAAACGTCGGCTGCTTGAACCCCTGATTCAAGTAAGGAGGGATGTACACCTCGATCCGGAATTCCTCTGGATTCTTGGTATCCTCTGGGTCCGACCCCGACACGAGCACTCGGCCGTCAGGGAGGAGTGTCGCCTCGGAGTGATACAACCGTGCAACGATCGTGTTGCCGAGGATCGAGAATCGCTGGCCGACGGGCTTCGTGGGGTCGTACAGGAGGGCGTTTAAGTTGGGATCGGTGGCGAGACCGAATCCAGCGACACCTTGGTGGGCCCCGTTCAGGATCATG
>JBBPPC010000195.1:0-30417 GCA_038091775.1 Leccinum olivaceopallidum | reverse complement strand
TGCCTCTTGTCAACGTCGTCAATTGGACCGTGACGATCGACGATCGACAGGTGCCTAGTACCATTGGGTTCTTTGTCGAGCTTGCCGGTAACGAGGGTAAGCTTTCCCCTGTATTCGTTCCGTTGCGTACCTTGCTGACAGATCACGTATTATACTGTAGTCTCCGAACTTGTGTCGAGTGCCCCGGATCGAGTTTTGGATGCGTTGGTACAACTAAGACCATGGATTTCTTCAGCTCTCGCGACCCAATGGTTTCGCAAACCGACCATTCGACTCGTTCGGCCTGGGACGTTCAGCGCCTTTTTGGAATTGAAACTCGAAGAGGACGGCGGGAAGGTCGGGAATCTCAAAGTACCGGTCGTACTGCCCAAAGTCGAATATGTGACGTGGTTTTCGAACCGGGTTGTGCGCGAGTTGTAATTGAGTTCCCGGTTTCTGATTATTCCCAGTTTTGTTTTGTGACTTTTCGCAAGATGTCCGGCGTCTCGGAATAGAGCAACGCGTGGTTGTTTTTGATCCCGATATATATACCTTTCTTCTCTGTACATACGGCCAACTTGTCATATTTACCCATCCCAACCCCCAGTGCTCATCACCAACTTAGTCTCCCGTAGGCAGACCCTTAGGCAGGAAGACAGTACCAACTAGCGATAGCACTCGCGCTTCCCGGTCCTTCCGAGTCTCAAAATATTGAATACGCAATCAACTCTGCACATGCGGGGAAGCTGCTCCAAGCAAAATTCGCCACTGGCCCCTCCTTGATCTATTTCTCACAGCTCAAGAAGAGTGGGAGGGAGCGTACGAAGTGTTAGGACATTGGTGCTGCGATCAACGACTCGGAGACGGACGAATCCAGACGCGATCCCGAGGTCTCTCCACAGAAGAGCGATAACAGTACACTGACTGAGACTGTGGCAGCCAAAAACTTTCAGACGGAGAAGGATGTTATCGAGGGACACTCGTGTGACAGAAGCAATGACATTGGGAGGGTCCACCCTCGTTTGCACATACCTCCGGATCACCCCGCCTCGACACTGCAAGGTGCGTTCGAGTACGCGTCGCAATATGACTTAGACATCTGGCGTTGATGGGGCATGTCGAGTCGAGGGCCCTGAAGGAGCAGAGACTGAATGGGTAGAGGTCTTCGGATGGGTTCCAGAGCGAAAGGGATCGGTCCCGAGGCTCCGCGTAGCCAGGTAAATATTGTGTTGAATACTGTATGTTGTTGACTGACTCCGTTTCAGTGAGGATTTCGATGGATACCGGATCGCGTTCGCCATTGACGCGATCCAACTCGGCAGAATCGTGCAAGAGACCGTCCTCGAAGTCCAAACTGAAGTTGTTTAACGATGGAACCTACGTCTGGTGCATCGATTTACCGAGAGCATCCTCCTCCGATCACCGTCACCGTCACGCCCGCGACGCCTGCAGGTCTCTTGCGCCTTGAGTCAGAGTGCATGTTGCTCCCCGAACGCGTCCAGGAGGCGATTACGGGCTATGAAGCACTTTAGAAACTCCAGAAAACTCGCTCAGACGTGCGTTCATATCCATTCGAGTCTGTCCATTGACTCAGTCTCGCCGCAGTCTCTGCTCTTTGCCCTGGCCTACTACGCGTACGCGATGGGTGACCCGTCGGAGTGCCTTGATTACATTGCACAGGTGCCCGCGATCTGTGATGCACAAAGTCACATTCCCGTCCCCTCTTCACTCAGATCAGATATTTCGACCCTCCATCCACCTAGCACTATCCCTGACACCTCCACCTCCACGTCTTGGACCGGCAGTTTTCTATCCATCGATGCCCCTCCTTCCACAACCAACGTTGTCGACGGCAGAGCTTGGGCAATGGCCGAGTCCATCCGCAGCATGTGTCTTCAAGGTTAGACCATTTTCCCTTCCATTTTCCAGATTCCATCTACCGTCCATCCAGGCATGTGTCACGAGAAGCTTCAACCACATAACCCTGAACTTGCCATTCAAGCATATGTGTCAGCAATTCCTCTCCTAATCATCATCGAAAGGGAGATTCCACGTTCACTGTCCCCATATGCGTCCCCTTCCTCATTTACTCAGTACCACGAGCTTTGGCGTTGGGTGGAACGTCTCATGTTTCGTGCAACGACCCTCCTCGCCCGCACCCGACATCTAGATCACCACCAAGGTCTTATCTGGAAGTTTTTTACTCACTATAATTCTTGCAGCATTCATAGGCCACCCACCTTTCGCGCTTCACATCGCTCCACTATTGCCGTTCTTCATTTGCGCGCACTCGTCATCGGTTTCTCATCTACTACTTCCTCCCCCTTAGAGCCAGAGCAGCTGCTGCAATGGTCTAACACGGCTCGCTCGATCATCACAGAATACCGCACGATACTAGACAAATCCACTCATTTCCCAAGAGCCGGAGAGCGGAATGTCAAGGTCGAGGATCTCGTTAATTTATCTGTCGCTGTGTGGGAAGCGAGCGGAGCAACCGCAGACGGGGCTCAGTGGTTCGTTGATGTAAGTTATTCCTTTATCTCGCCCTCGTCCACTTTTAGACAGAGAATTAGGTCCTCTGGTGGGCCACCCGACTCACCTTCAACTCTTATCGCATATTTCGACATATGAGTAGGCTTCTCTACGTCTCTGGAGACATAGAGCTCGCAAAGCGTACCCTGCGCCTATATGTTGAAGTCGTAAGCAAAACGCGGGCAGCAGGTGTCGACGGTGACTCCGACACGAACTGTTACTGGGTGGAAACGCTCGTGGAAGGTGCGAGAATGCTTTGTCGTCTGGCATTGTCTCGACTTGGCTCTGGTGGTGTCGAGGAGGCCAAGGAGGCCGGAGAATTGCTGGAAAAGGCGAAAACACGAATGGAAGACGTCGGCAATCAACTGATCGCTCGTGTTGCTCTCGCTGAAGGTATATGGAACACTGTCACTGCTATCATAGGCAAGTGTTGCATATATGTGGATCCCATGACATTGAATTTTGAGAAATTCGTAGAAAAGGACGTTCGTACTCGTCCAATGAGATTACAGCATGCATTGGAGCAATACACCCGTTCTGTGGAGGTGTTTCCAACCCCCAGTGCTCACCACCAACTAGCGATAGCACTCGCGCTACCCGGTCCTTCTCAAAACATCGAATACGCAATCAACTCTGCACGTGCGGCCGTTGAAGCAGCTCCGAATGAAATTCGCCACTGGCACCTCCTTGGTTTATTGCTCACAGCTCAAGGAGAGTGGGAGAAAGCGCACGAAGTGCTGGAAATTGGTGCTGCGATCAACGAGTCACCCCCAGAGACGGACGAATCTCGAAGTGACTCCGAAGTCTCTCCACTGAAGAGCGACGACAGTACACCGACTGAAACTGTTGCAGCCAGAGACTTTGAGACGGGGAAGGGTGTCGTCGAGGGACACTCGCAAGACAGAAGCAATGGCATTGGGAGTGGATCCCTGGTTCATGAGATGATCCTTGACCCGGATGCAACTGCGGTCCCGCCCTCATCCACCCTCTTGCATATCCTTCCGGATCACCCCGCCTCGACGCCGCAAGATGCGTTCGAGTACGCGTTACAACTACGACTTACACAGATGGCGTTGACAGAGCATGTCGAGGGCCCTGAAGGAGCAGAGACTAAATGGGTAGAGGTTTTTGGATGGATTGCAGAGAGAAAGGGGGCAGTCCCCGAGACTCCGCGTAAGTAAATATCTCGTTAAATGCTTCTGATGTCGTTGACTGACTCCATTTCAGTGAGGACTTCGATGGATACCGGTTCGCGTTCGCCAGAGACGCGATCCAACTCGACGGTCCTCGTGTCCGAGGTGCAAATCGTGCAAGAGACCCTCGAAGTCAAAACTGAGGTTGTTTATACGATGGAACCTACTTCTGATGCATCGATTTACCGAGAGCATCCTCCTCCGATCACCGTCACCGTCACACCCGCGACGCCTGCAGAGCCCGATCGCAAGTTTCAGTTTCAGACCCACAAACGTGGGTTTTCTGCGGACCGCGGCGACACATCTAAAGGAAAGAGGATGCAACAGATGCTCAAGAATCGTGTCTCCAAGGGACAAGAAAAGATTAGCACGATATCGAAAAAGATTGGACATGGGGTCGTCAGGAGGCACAGCAGTTTCAAGCGGACGAATTCCGCTCCAGGTAAGGTTGCGTTTGGATAGCGCTGATGGAGATTCTCATGGTGACTTTGAAAGACTTTCACGCGGTCCTTCAAAATAACCATTACCAAGCGTCTTCGATACATTCCCGCAGACCGCTTCGGTCGTTGAAACGCAGGAGCAGCAGCGACGTCGTTGAAGATCCGGTCGACGATTGTCCTGTTCCCCCTCCGCCACCCACACCGCCTCCTCAGGCCACCAAGCCGATTCCTCGGGCCTCTAGGGAAGACAAGCTGTTGAGCGAGCTGTGGGCGTCGTGCGCTGCGACTTTTCGTAGGCTGGGCAAGATCGACCAGGCAAAGGGTGCTATACAGGAAGCCGAGGTCAAGAACCAGGAGAATCCTTCGGTTTGGGTACAGGTATGTCGTCGCCGCTCCGATTTGTTTTCCGCTTCCGATGACGACGCGTCTATAGTTTGGGCTGTATCATCATGCGCTGAAGCATGACCGGCAAGCGATCGAGTCGTTCCAGAAAGCGCTCTTCATGTCCCCCGACCACGTCCCTGCCTGCGTACACATGTGTCAGATCTACCTAACGCCTCGCTCTTCTTCTTCCTTTTCCGACTCGCGTGCCGATGTGGATTCTGACTTGGACCCTGACAAGGTGGATCTGAGCGCTGGTCTGCTGGGGTATATATCGCGAGGTCCGGGGTGGGACGTGGCCGAGGTGTGGTATTTCCTGGCCAAGGCGTACGGGTTGCGGGATCAGAAAGACAAGCAGCGGGAGTGTTTGGTGATGGCGCTCGAGTTGTGTGAGAATCGGTGTATCAGGGATGTTGGGCGAGCTGTGGGGTGGTGTTTGTGAACGCAGTACTAGTCATGGGAGGTGGGAGGTGGTATGGTCGGTGCTGCTGGCTTTTTTTTCTTCTTCGAAACGAGTTGGTGCTGCGTATGCAGGACGCTGGTGTTGCGCGAGAACAGGCGTACTATCAGGGACATTGGACGTGATGTGGGATGGTGTCTGAAAGCTGATTCGGTGCAGCCTCGTTTCTCTCTCTCTCTCTCTCTCTCTCTCTTAGTATCAGTTCGCGCTTGTTTCATTTCTGAATTCATTGAGGAAAGTAAGAGCCTTTATGATTAGTGTCTGACCATGCCGGTGATCGTCTAATGCAATTCTTCGACTCACCAACCAAGGTGGTGTCGACTGAATTTCAATGACTCGGAGCGAGGAGGCTGTCTATCTGTCACCCGACGGCCGGCGCATCTGGCAGACAAGCCAGCTCGCTTGAACAACCTCGGGAGCTCGTTATGCTTTAAACGTCTCAGGGAATTCAGACCTCGCGGATCTAATATAAACAAGCGCAGGTACGCGTCGGCTTTTTTGAACTCTCAAGTTCTACTTCGATTGTGTTCATGAATCATGAGAAGCCCCGCACTCGGTCCACCGGACCAGAAGAAGGTCGTTGGGTCAATGACTTCCAGAACATGAATTTCGATCAAGCATTTGGCATCGAGGGTACTAGGCCCGGGCAGATGGCCGGCGCTTCGACCGTTGAAGGGATTCGACTTCTACCCGCTGATCCTCAGACAGCTGATCGTAGTGCAGGAGTCAAGTCCTGCTGACCGGCTTTTTTCATGCGACCCCGGTGGCATGGGACCTGTTATTTATCCTGATCTGTTATTCTCATTGTATCCCTGTTGCCGAATCTCAGCCAAATCTGGTGCCAAGCAAGCAGTGCCGTACTTAATGTACCCGTACTAATCACTGTATGCGATGGTTACTTCTCTCAGCTCCACAACCAGCCTCAGCATACCATGCATCCCCCAAATCCCCTGCTTTCAAGCCTGCCATCGTTCACTGAACAGGTCAGGAGACAAACTGACGAGGTTCTGTCCAGGATAGTCAGGGCGAACTATAACACCCAATTTGCCCAGGCTGTATCCGAGCTTACCGAATTCCGTCGAGCCACTGCGGCCAACCTCGTCAGCGGAATGGATGACGATGTCCTTTCCGACGTATTTCGAAAAACGGTTCACTTGACAACCTACGACGCCTATGCACCGTTCACTGCAAAGATTTTTGAGAAACCGTGCAAAGCAAGTTCTATAGTCGACTTGCTTGCTCCTGGATTACCAGACTACATCATACGTTCCAGCTCCACGTCTGGTGCTCTGCGGAAATTATTTCCCAAATACGACCAGTCCTCGTTCACCGTGACATTCTCGGGCGATGGGAGGAATATCTCTAATCCTGACCGGGGACGCACTACTTTACCCTTACGACATCTCTGGGCTGATCAAATAGATATTGAAGATGATGAAAACTGCGTTGTCAAGAAAATCCACCTCTGCGGTGTATCAGTTATGAATTCAAGAAATATCTTGAACTTGAACCCTGAACACGACGAAGAGAGAATGGGAACATTCCGTATAGTTTTGATTATTCACCCTTTTTATTAGAGTCCTGACATATTGTTACTCCCTAGTACTCGACCATGCTGCACCGTATGCCGCCAAATTTATAACGAATTGGCGGTCTTTCCTCATTATCAATGCACTGTTCGCAGTTGGAAGCAAACTCCTTGAGACTATGACCATGTCATTCATCAGTACGTTTGTGGAGATCATGGGCCACCTCAATCTGGAGTTCGACGTGGTGGTGGACTGTATCGAAAATGGTACTATTCCGAATCTAGATGGGGTAGAAGAATTTCGGCATTATCTAGAGGTTTGTTCAAGTTATCGGATGCCTACGGGATTCTGAATTGTGATTAGCCGAACCTTTTGCCCGACCCCGAACGTGCGGCGGAGCTGCGCAGTTTCGGTCGCCCCTCTAGTTGTCCAGGTTGGTGTGGGCACGTTTGGCCGAAGTTGCGTTCGGTTACTGGTATTTGCAGCGGTTCATTCGCATCACATGTTCCATTGGTGCGTTTATGATCCGTGTCATTGATCTACCTACCCTGATGGTTACCGTGGAGGCTCGATGGTATCTTGGTCCCAACGTCGATATTTGCTCTGGTAACTTTGGATCCTCAGAGCTGTCGGTCGGGTCACCCTACAATTCACGGGAGTTGAACCAGTACAAGTTGACGAATCGAAACATTGTCGAGTTTCTGGATATCGAAAAGAGCAGTGACTTGGTCAGTTCACTCTCGCAGCCGGTAGGTCGGAGCTTTGTGTGAAACGATTCAAACGAAGCCAGTCACTGATCCACATGTAGTGGGAAGTTGAGGTGGGGAAACAATACGAAATCGTGGCAACGACCACAGACGGTCTATGGCGTTATCGTCTGGGAGATGTGATCGAGATCGCCGGGTTTGACCCAACAGATGGTTTTCCCATTATGAAATTCGTTGAGCGCCGCAAGTGAGCATCCACAAATGCCCAAGGTACTTTCGCTGACCAGCCTGTTGCCAGCGTGATCATACGATTCTGTAATTTCACGCTCAGCGAGACAGAGCTGAGGGCTGTATGGTCCTCTACCATCTCGTCCATGCCTCTTGTTAGCATTCTCAATTGGACCGCGACGATGGACGATCGACAGATGCCTAATACCATTGGGTTCTTTGTCGAGCTTGCCGGTAACGAGGGTAAGCTTCCCCTTTATTCGTTCCGTTGCGCACCTTGCTGACAGATGTATTATACTGTAGTCTCCGAACTTGTGTCGAGTGCCCCGGATCGAGTTTTGGATGCGTTGTTACAATTAAGACCATGGATTTCTTCAGCTCTCGCGACCCAATGGTTCCGCAAACCGACCATTCGACTCGTTCGGCCTGGGACCTTCAGCGCCTTTCTGGAATTGAAACTCGACGAGGGCGGCGGGAAGGTCGGGCAGCTCAAAGTACCGGTCGTGCTGCCCAAGGTCGAATATGTGACGTGGTTTTCGAACCGGGTTGTGCGCGAGCTGTGATCGAGTTCCCGGTTCCTGATTATTCCCAGTTTTGTTTTGTGGACTTTTTCGCAAGATGTCCGGCGTCGAATAGAGCACGTTACGCGTGGTTGTTTGTATCCCCGATATATATACCTTTCTTCTCTGTACATACGGCCAACTATTTGCCCATCCTGGAATAGCCTGAACAACCACAAGACGCATCAAGAGACGAGCACGAATACCCAGAGTCCACTAACATGGAGGCCAGACTCACCAAGGACCGCTGAGAAGATGTTGGATCTCGGACACGCCCCAAGTGACATGAGTCACGCAACGTCGGGACCACGCAGCAAACAGTGAGACAGCGCAAACAGTGAAAACCAACTTTGGATGAGGAAGACCGCCCCGCTCATACGTCTCCCAGTTGGTGTGTCGCCGCCTCACGTATGCGACCTATTCACTACCCGATGGTAGTAATATTTACGTCTGCCAGGACTTCTGCCGCGTTGCCTCGCCGCGTCTATCGCAATCGAAGTGAGAACCATTATGACATAATATTCATCTAACTTACGCCCTGGATGCGTCTTCAACTTGTATTTTATGATCTGGTCCTGCTTGGCGCCGGGCCGAACCCACTCAATGCTCGTCGCGAGAGGATACCGCACGGTAGCCTCCAAGATGACTGCTACGGTACTTGCGAAGTTCCAGCCGCTCAGATCTGCACCGGAGTCTAGCAACGTAACGCGTCGTCAACTGTCGGGCTTTGGCCGGAATGCGCTTAACTTATGCAGGCCTCTTACGTTAGCTCGAAGTTGAACGTTCGAACGTTGAACTCTGAGTTTCTTTTTTTGTCGCTCGATTCCAAGAGTCATGATTGAACGTTATGAACTCCGAGATGGTTTCGCAGAAATGGAAGTCGATGGCGGCCCATCTTCGTCAAAAACAGGCGTTCCTTCCTCTGAAGTGGTCTCTCCGAGTCCACAATACCCATCTACTCGTTCATGTCACAAGCCCACCCTATCGTTGGTATTGAAGATGGCATCGGGATTCAGCCGCGTCTGGAGCTCAATGACCTTCTAGCGAGACCCATCCAGTTTTCCCTCTTCATTCGAGCCATGATTAGTATTCAGGCCATGAATAGTACGGACAAGTCCAGCCCTGACTACATGAACAAACCCAACAGTTATTGGCAGATGGGTAAATATATAGTGACACACAAAGTCGGTCGTGACTCATCTATCCCTCAGGATCAATTCACGGATTGCCCTATATCGCTTGGAGGTAAGATATCGAGAGTACATGATCACTGGTGTATACTGACCACTTACAAGCGGTGATCCAAATGCACCTTCTGGACCCAATCCAAATTCTGACTGGAAGGGTAAATGTTTGTTTTTTCATTCAGCGTCCGCGAACACTGACAGATTTTTGATTCTAGGTTACTGTTGTCATAGCTGTTTGTGCCCGGTTCATGGCTATTCGAGTCATGCTGACGTTCCAAACAGCAGCTGTCTTCCCACCTTGGCATCGTGTCTTTCTTATGTTAGTTGAGGTAGGTCGCACAGTCTGGCCATCATTATTTCATTTAACGGAGACCGAGTAGCAAGCTGTGGTCAATGAAGCAATTATCATCGCTACCGAGCTCGAGAAGAACCACCCTGCTGCCAAGAAAGAGCAATGGCTCCAGGCTGCGAAGACACTGCGTTTCCCGTGCGTGATATTCATTTACAGGCACCCACTACTACAAAACCTTACAATCTCCGAAGATTCTGGGACTGGACCAAGCCTCAGACAGCCCAGACTGGCATCCCGCAAGTCTGTCAAAACAAAACAGTTCAGATTGCAGTTCCTGGTGGGATATGTGAGCAAGTAGACAATCCTTTGAATCACTATAAATTCGCTGCGAAGCCTGGCACTGCGAAAAATCTCGAGTACATGGGCGACTGGCATCGCACTTATCGGTGGCCCAATCAGAACAAGAACCCGACAGAGGAGAGGTATGATCGAGCACTCAAGTGGGTCATGTCTCGAAGTATAGTTTGTACGCGAGTCTGATGTTATACCTCCAGGGCGTTTGCAGAGAGAACTTCCCTGTCACTTGGTGGTCAAGTATATACCCTTGAGCCTGTCAAATGGCTTAGAGAAAAGGTGGCTTCGCTATTCACATTTGATCTCAAGCTTGATGATCCTTCATATGGACCGAATATGTAGGCTGATCCTTCGATTGAGTAAATGGCTACTAAATTCCACCGTGGGGCTCTAGGTGGGGATATTTCTCGAACACAGGGTCCACGAATATCTATGCTCCCATGCCGATGATGCCGTGTAGTACTCTAAGAATATTTTATATATTGTGTTTCTAACATGTCATTTAGCATCGATCGAGGAACCTCATAACAAGGTTCATCTTGATGTTGGTGGTAATGGATCTATGGTGAGCATGTTCTGCTCTTGCTCTCTGGCTTGAGCTAATTCATGACAGGCTGCGAATGAATATGCAGGTCTTCGCGATTGTTTCCTTCATGAGACATTTTATCGATGAAGTCTTTCAGGCTTCGATCCCATCTTCTTTTTGCATCACTGCAATGTTGATCGTCTGTATGCCTTCTGGGAGTATGTATATCCAGAATACTGGATTGAAACCGGTTGGAAGAACAAGGCGGGGGACATCTTTCCTTTCAGTAAGTACTACATTTCATATTTCGGAGCCTTGTAACATCGGCGCAACTCATTCTCTTCAGTAACCGCCGAAGGAAACTATTACCAGAAACCGGGTGATGTAGTGAATCATGCTACGGGACTTGAGCCTTTCCCCAAAGCCGATTTAACCTACTGGACCCCCGACGAGGCCCGCAGCCTTCTCCACACTAATGCACTAAAGAAATGTAGGTGGTTTTCCATTCAAGTGACCGCTTAATGAATGACCACTTGGATAGACTACACATATCCTGCCATCACAGACCCTCGAACGGGTGTACAAGTCAAGGTCGATGCTCCGTACGATGTAACTGATCTATCTCTCCGGGAGCAATACCAACAAGCTCTCCACAACGAATGGAGCACAGATCTCACTAAAATTGTGCAAACACATAAGCACATATCTTGTACTCGAGGTGGCGAGCTGTCTCAGCACGTTCATCTCCTCTTGAAAGACGAAGCGGGATTGTCTCATCTGCGCCATTTCGTTGTCATCGGTCATCTCCCGGAGTTTGCATTCTCTGGATCGCATCTTCTCGAACTTTATATAGTCCCGAAGAACCCCCTACAGCAAAAGATTGTTGTAAACAATATTTCCGTGCTTGCGCGCGGAAATCCCAATAATTGTCCTGCATGTAGAGGTAGGCGTGCCGCAGGGAACCACATCCGTGGCTATATGCATTTGGACCCTCATATCATTCTCTACCTGCTCAGTCGGCTCGACGTCATTCAGCTCTCGACGATCACTACCTTGGACCACGTTGCCGCTCTGATCCAGGGAAGTCTCGGGATGAGGATAGTCAAACCGGACGGGACACTGCTTGCAGCTGCTGACGTTGACCCGCACATCGGTACCAACAATGACCCACTGGACGCAGCCAAGGCACCCTACTTGACGCTTCATTCGCACGCCGTCAGCTTCAATCCTTCGAATGCCCATGTTCCACAGAAGCAACACAGCTACGTCTGTCATGGTGAAATCGGGAACAGAAGTGGATGGAAAGGATTCCAGGTGGGCATCCTGGTCGTCGCGCCGGGTTTCGTGGCGAAACTTACTCTTTAATTGGCCAGTCTCGAGCTCTGACTCCGAGTAGTGATGGGTGGAGCCCGGCTTGGGAGGGCTCAGGCTCAGACAGAAGGTCGGCGCCAGCGTTCATTCACGGCCCGATCCGGCCTGAGGCTCAGCAGCTCTGGCTTGGAGCCCGGCTTTAACGTATGCATGGAGTACTATGGAGTAAGTACTATGATTGCATCTACCGAGGCAATCACATACAATCACCAAAAAGACTATTACTTGACTGTGTAGCCTACCACTGCTAGTGCAATGACGGTCTTCTTTTGATTTTGAGACTAAGCCCACACCCTCACAGGCCTCAAGGCCTCATCAGTGGCCTCTGAGACCACAGAAGGATCGTCTGCCTGACGAACCAAGAGGTCTCATCAAACGAGACACTTCCTTGAGGCATCATGGATGCCCGCCTACCCGACCTTGGGTCTACTATGATACCATTGTCCTTATCCCCTCTCGTGACACGCATGCAGGCACACCCGCCCTTGCCCCTTCGTCACAGATTCACGCTCGCCTTCGGTTAACAACATGAACGCATGTATGCCCTCGTCCCGCATGTCCTCGTCCTTTCCTGTCTTCATCCTTGTGCTTGCACGCACTGCGCATTGACGCCCGTTCCGCCCTAGCACGCCCTCCCTTGCTCACCGTTGTGGTCGTCACCACTACCACCATCTCGCACACCCGCATATTCGTGGACGTGTTACTCCACGCCCTCGATTCCCTCACTTCGCCCGGGAGAAACGGTGACGAAGCATTTTAAATCAGTACTCAGGCTTCACTGAGCGACAAGATGCTGACGATGCCACTGTATACTATATGCTCGGCCTCCTCGATCATATCATGATCTACTAGGGCATGCAATCCGTGGGCCGCTCTGGCGCTGGTCTGACACCTACGAAAAAGAAATTCTGCTACAGTCAACTATTTTCTCCGAGATCGTCCAATCGCATCAATCCACGATTGGTCATGAGAGCCTGCGAGACGTATGTACTAGTCTCCCATAGGCAGATAGGCACTGGTAAGACAGTCTTTCCTTCTTTTGCGAAACGTCGCAGCAACGTAACATAATTAACACATACGCGTCTCGCTAACAAGGTTTCGAACGCGATCAGGCCCATCAACGCACTAACCCCGAAGTAGGCTAGTGCACAATTAAACCATCAATGTGCACATGATTCGATCTGATCCGCTCAGTTGAGATCGCTTTGCTGCAATGTGAGTAACAGAGATTTGCGGAGAGATGCATTACTGGTGTGACAATCAGAACAAGAACCCGAATAGCATGGTGAAGTTAGTAAGCTACCGCCAGCGACGTTGATCACGATTGGGCTGGGTTGGTGTCATTTGCTTCATACCGTGAGGTACTAGTCAGAACCACAGTGTTAGAACTTACCACACTGATCCGTGATTCAGATGCCTGTAGAACTTTAATGGACGGATAAAATACTGGATGCAGATTAGTACTAGATGCACACGTAAATTATCTCGGCACGGGCATGTACCAAACAGACTCGAGTGTGTACATAGTTACGGATGCCAGAAATAAGTCGAGTCGCCTTGAGAAAAAGTATCGTAAGAACCCTACTGTAAATTAACTTCCTTTTCCCACTCGAGATCTAAGAGCTTTGATTTCGGAGGCATACCAGAGTGCGTCAAACGTTGATGTTATAGTTTGGCTTTGCTGGTGTGCTTGAAAGTATCCAATTTCAGCGGCCAGGGCTTTCCTATCCATGAAGCACGCTCCGCATGATCCGCGTATGCATCGTCGGTATTCGGGTGAATGAAAACACTGGTGAACGCATGTGGGTGAACGATCAAGCAGTAACGTTGGTCAAACGCTCGTACTCGCAGGTTCCACGATTCACGACGAGCCAGGAGAAAAGCACCCCTGTTTGGTGGGGAGTGAAGGTTTGAATCTCAAACATGGCGGTTGGGTGCGGTCCTGATCAGCGGATCAGGCGTGTCCATATTGTAGGGAATGCACCATCCACATACCAATGGGTCTGTCCCAAAGTCGATAGACGGCGAACTGCAGGATGGATAAGCAAAGAAGACGGGTCAACGAGAGAAGCGCTCGCCTCAGGGAACTCGCGAGAGACACGGGCGCGCAGCTGCCTTGCGTATTCGGTCTCTTCAGGAGATGCATGGTTGTAGTATACTATGGCAAGATCCTAAGCAAAATATGGGTGGAGGAGACTTGCCGGACTTGCCATGGAAATCGAAACCGCGCGAAGATATGGGAGGAGGGAACTCATGATAGGCAGCAGAGAGCGGGGGCTGCTTGCCATCCGAACCGACTAAAGCTCGCTGAGACATGGGGGAGAGTGCAAAGTTGCTGACAGTGACAACTTATCTGTGAACCGAACGTACCATGTTGACATTGTGGTATATAAGTAACTGATCCCAGACCAGTTCTCAGACTAACCGAGGAATTTTCTTTGATTGATCTCCGGATTTGCTCACATTTGAGATTTGTGCAAAAGCCGTACGGCGTACGAAAGCATCCGAGTTACTTAGGCGAAGTAGGCGAGCAAAGTCTTTTGCAAAGATGTATGACATCCTGTGCAACTTGAACGTCCGAATAGCCTGAGTGTAATCAACTTCTTCTCCTTACTTACGTCCGATCTTTGGACGTCGCTGCGTGTGATACGAGGAGAGGGTGGCAGTAGGCTGAGAGTGCCAGGGCGGGCGGAGCGCAAAGCGCTCTCCGGCTTGGGACGGGAGCCCAAGTTGCCGGGTATGGTG
This sequence comes from Leccinum olivaceopallidum, assembly GCA_038091775.1. Lineage (NCBI taxonomy): Eukaryota > Fungi > Basidiomycota > Agaricomycetes > Boletales > Boletaceae > Leccinum > Leccinum olivaceopallidum. The sequence goes on along the minus strand of JBBPPC010000195.1, from coordinate 15,933 downwards.
AGCTGCAGTGGTGGATGCGAGAGAGGAAGCGCCGAAGTTGTCCGAAGACCTTGCGATCCTGCTTCGCACGTACAAAACTTGAAAGATAGCATTCTCAACCCGTGAGCGTGACTTTAATAAATTACTACTACCATCAACCGTCTACGCATCCGCGTAAATACGGACACGTCTCGTCGTTGTGCCAGGTGTCATAAATAATAATTTAAAGAGAGACAACCCCCCAAGATCGTTTTGTCCTCTCCATACAAAAATGGGGAGCTAAAACTCCCCGAGATCCGAATTGTAGCGCAACGATCACAGCTTGATCGAACGCGTCCTTGACCGAGCCTCGTACTCATCCACCAACGTCCGTCTCAACACCTTTCCCGTCGGCGATTTCGGAATCTACTCGCGCGCACGCGCGCAAGTCGTTCGCGTTAGCTAATACTCACCATTCGCAACGCAACGCAAAAAAAAACGAACCTGATCAACGACATCAATCCCACCCCTCAACCACTTGTACCGACTGAGCGTCTCTCGAATCCACCCATCCAATCGCGTCATGACCTCGGCCGCCCCAAGCGCCTTGCCCTGCGTCGACAACACCACCCACGCCCGCGGGACGCGCTCGTCCGCCGTCCGTCCGCCGCTCACGCCGGCAACTGTCACGTCGATAATGAGCCCGTCCGGATGTTGGAGGAGCGTCTGCTCGATCTCCTTCGGAGATACTTGCATGCCCGAAATCTTCAGCGTGTCCTTTTTTATTTTCACGAGGTCAGACAGACCCAGCGCGGAACATCCGTTCCGCGAATCTCACCTTGGCTCGATCTTCAAAGCTAATAACATGAGACGTCAATCCAACCATGATGTGACTTCAGCAGCGACAAAGTAGACGCACTAGACGACGCCGTCCGCGTCTATACGCATCCGATCGCCCGTACGGAGCCACCCGTCCTTGAATGTTTCGTCCGTCGCCTTCTGATTCTTCCAGTAACCGAGCGCGACACCGCCAGATCGGACGTACAGTTCCCCCGGTTCGTTCACCTTCGCCAAATCACCGTCTTCGCGCACGATGCGGGCTTCGACGCCAGGCATCAGTATTCCGACCGAATCGGGGATGTTCTTGGCACGTCCGCCGAGAATACCGGGAACAGGTTTTCGGGTGACATTGGTCTATGTAGAAAGATGGTGATCAATCTTTCACAGCAAGAACAAGGGCGAAAAATATCCGTACACATTCCGACACTCCATATCCTGAACGATACAAAGTTATCATCAGTATGAGAGGCAACGTCACGCCTTCACTCACCTTCACTCATCCGTTCCACTGCAGGGAAACGTGCGCACAGTTGCTCAGCAAGTGAAACAGGAAGATTGGCGGCTCCAGACGCTAGGATTTGGACAGTGCTGAAATCAGCAGTCAGAAACTTGGGATGATGTACGATTTGGTGGACTAGAGATGGGACGAGAGTGATGGTTGTGACTCGGTACCTTGAATAGTGAAGATGCCACGTCACCACGAGGATCCGAACACTTAGTGAGCGGAACTCACTTGGGGATGCTTTCAAAATACGCTTCGGCATTCCATTCCGACAGGATGACAAGCGTTGTCGGGGCAAAGAAGCATTGGAACGTGGAGACGTGTAGACCGTAGGCGTGGTGTATTGGTAGGACGCAGAAAACGACGTTCAAACCACCCGGGCCATTCCACGCGGGAGGCTTTTATAGGACTCTGGTTAAGCAAGCAAAGCATGTTGGACGAGAGGAAAATGCGCACGGTTTTAACCTCTGCCGCCATGACAAAGACCTGACGGATGGAATCGATAAGATTTCCATGCGAGATCATAATAGCTGACAGATCGACGTCAGTGCTCCGGGGGGAGCTAAGTACGTGCACGAGGACGACATACCTTTGGGTAGACCGGTCGTTCCACTGGAGAACGCTAGGTGAGCGAGGGTATCGTGTTCGGCTGGCTGCACAGGTAACCGCGGCATCTTGTTCATTCTCGCCCTCTCGACGAGATCAGCATAGCTCGTATGACCCTGGACATTTCCTTCTAAGATGTATATACGATCGTTTGGAAGACCAGACGTGAGCGCCAAATGGAGGAGTGTTGGGGTGACAAATAAGCGCGTCGGAGTTGCGAGCTTGAAGGTGTGCTGGAACTCAAAAGGTGTGGAGTAGGAGGAAAACATGACAAATGGGACGGTCATGACGAGCACAGAGTGGAGGAGAGCTATGCAGTCCTAGAAGAAGAAGAAGAAGAGGTTCAACGGGGTGTCATGTGCGCACGAAGGGAGAGAAATCACCACGCAGTTCTCGCAGAGCACGCCGAGGAGTTCGTTGTTGGCTGCACTCATTCCGAGCCCGCCGAGCTCAACGTCGGTGGCCATGGCCGTGGCTCCATCACGAACGATCTCTATGAACTCGCGGAAAGAGCGGGTGGCGCCCGTGATGGCGTTGATATGTAGAGGGTAGTCGGGCCAGACAGCCTGGTCTGGACGAGCGAACAGGACATTGTGCAAGTTTTGTGGGGGCGACTTGGGCGGAGGGGGGTAGAGGGACTTGTGATGCATGGGTTGGAGAATCCGATAGCGTTCAGATGCAGTTGTTTAGGAACTAGTTCTGGCGGCGATTCTGCGCTACTAGCAATCAGTACCGTAAAGGGCCAAGTCAAGGAGGAAAAGCCACGTAGGTTTCGAAACCATCGTTAGGCGAAGTGTTGCAAGTTTAGACTCCTCCCGGTTCTCCAAACCTTCTTGCGCAGGGGCTTTGAAACACGACGACGAATGCAGTTCATGTTGATAGAACGCGCTCTTGCAAACGATCCATCCACAGTCCAGACGCGTTCACATCCTTCAAATGAGTACCAAGCTCCTTCCCATGGCTCTCCCTTGGCTGGAAATTTCGTTCGTCTTCGGCACCCGTCGTTCCATGACTAGGAAACACCCTCTCATGAATCCACGCCCCAGTGACGCGAGTTGGCCATGGTAGGAATGGGGAATGGGTCGTAAGTAAACCCTGGATGCGACAAGGAGAGAGGACCGGGGTGAATGAGTAAAAGAACCATGGGTTTTGCTGGTCTACACTCCGAGGAAGACATAGTTCAAGTTGATATGGTATACTCTTCCGAAACTCGTTGTCCTTGCTGTGATCCAGATTCCAGAACTACTAGATGTCTTCACTAGCACACGATGGCTGACAATGCTGATGGCAACGTACAACCCGTCGGCCTCAGACGTCACTGGATATCGATCTGGCCTGGTAGGCTGGATCAGCCAGGCTGACACCATGTAACCCCTCCCAGTCAGCCTCCGCATCCCCTACTCACGTTCCTGCTCTCCTTCTCTCCTTTCCCAGGCTCCCTCGCCCATCCCCTCAAGCAATGCGGGTGCTCCCCGATCCGCTGACGTGCAACACCGGAACCTTCCTCCAACCCGCCACGAACATCCCCAAAGCTCTCATCCGCTCCGATATCTGGTTCCCCGACGGAAACGTCGTCCTCGTCGCAGGATCTGCCGCATTCAAAGTACACCGCGGCCAGCTCGCACGGCATTCGGAGGTATTCCAGGATACGTTTCTCGTCGGACGAGCAGGCGTCGAACACTCGAGACAAGCTGCACCAGGCTCGTCGGACGACGAGGTGAACGAGGAGGGTAACAAAATGGTCGACGGGTGCCCGACGGTGGATATTTATGATTGTCCGTCGGACGTGTATCATCTGTTGATCGCCCTCTACGATGGACTGTACGTTCCCTCCCCCTCTTTCCCCCCGTCCGTTCTGAAACTGACGACGGTTTTATCCCGCGACAGCTACTTCCCCAGACCACACGCCCGCGACTTCTCAGCACTCTCCAGCGTCCTCCGCCTATCCACGAAATACTTCATCGAACACCTCCGCGTCCAATGCCTCGCACGCCTCGCACACGACTGGCCCACGACCCTAGCAGACTGGGATGCACGCGAAGCAGCAGCGACGGACGAGAGCAGCAGGTACACCCCACGCGAGGCCTACGCGCACCCCGTCCTCGCGATCAACCTCGCCCTCGAGCTCGGCGTCCCAGAAGTCCTCCCGAGCGCGTTCTACGACCTCTCGCGATACGGGCCGAGCAGGATACTTGCGGGTGCGCGTGCGTTGCCGCCTGTGTTCGCAGCGCCGGATCCGTGTGCCTGGCGCGCGAATGCGAATGCGAATGGCGAGGGTAAACGTCTTGTGTCGACGACGACGACTCGAGATGCTGGGAAGCCGTCTGCACCGACATCGACACAGCAGCCGATGGTCCGTCTCTCGCATGACTGTCTGGTGCGGACGCTCCGCGGGCGAGAGCTCGCGCAGCTTTACATCTCGACCTTTCTCGCGCGCGCGCTCGAGCACTGTCCCTCGGCCTCATGTCTCTACTCGACCAGAGCCGCCGCTGCCTCTTCCAACGCCCACACGAATGCAAACACCAGTGGCACAGGAGGAACAACGACGACAACGACACTCAACAAACCCCCCACCTCCGCCGCCCACTGCACCGAATCCTTCTACTTCATCCACCTCAACGTCCTGCGCAGCGTCAGCGGCATCGCATGCGGGCGGGACGCCGACCCGCTCTACACGCTCGTGCAGGCTGCGGAGATGCTCGAGCGCAAGGACTTTTCGGACGGCGTGCGGACGTGTGGGCTGAAGATGTGTGGGGTGTGTAAGCGTGAGTGGAAGGGCGAGGTGGGGAGGGCGAGGGAGGAGGTGTGGGCGTTGATTCCGGTTTGGTTTGGGCTCAGGGACGGGGGTGCGGGTGCGGGTGCGGGCGGAGAGGGCGCGGCGGCGGTGGAGAGCAGCGAGGTGGGGCGTGGGGTTGACTTGACGACTCGGATGTCGATCGGGGAGATGTCGATGACGGAGGAGATCGAAGAAGGGGAGGAGGCGGATGTGGAGGTGGAACTTGTGGAATTGGAGGAAGTGGATTAGCTGCAGTCAGACGGGTTTGCTTTTTTTTTTTTTTTTTTCTTGTGTGCGCTGGAAGATGCTATCTGTTCCATCTCGTCCACATGTATATGTGCCTTGAATTTTTCTTTCTTTTTCTTCATGTATATGTGATTGTCTCAGCTGTATCTATACGTTGCTGCTTTCTGGATTATTTTGCTCGTTGCAGTAGGACGACGAATGGTGATTCCCTTGTATCAATATTGTCGCACTTGACGCATTGGCAGAGGCCGTGATGACACACATCCGATCATTGTTGCTGGGAATGGGCCAGCTCGACAAGACAAACGTCACTGGTCATGATTGATGAAAGAATATGTATACATACTGCCTGTGGATACAAGAAAGTGAATACCATGTATATAGCGAGACAGGATATCCGGAGAACATGGGAATATGGTATCCTTGTCCGATCGGCTCACTCCTCCCCAATCTTCGGTGCTAGATAGTATTTTATCACACCCTGTCCGAACTTGTACGATACCTGGAGACAAGGTAAATGATTTTCGAACAAGAGTGCCCGTCTAGACTTACGAGAAGGGGTACTTCGTTACTCATCATCAGCTGCACCGTGTTTGAGAGCGTCGAGCTCTTGGAGAAATTGACGAGGTACTTCAAGCTAAATGTCAGGGAAACATGTTGGTTCATCTCGATATAGACGCCGCCATCCGATGGTACTTCGTCGGACTTTTTGGCCTTTTTCGAGGGCTGACCATTCTACAAAGAGGCCAAAGTGAATCAAATGATAAACGTGTGAATGCAAGTATCTTTTACCTTTGACGAGGTCTTTTTCCGTTTCTTGCTTTTTGGCTCGTCGTCTTCGTCTTCCTCCTGCTCTTCCTCACCTTCATCGTCTGATTTGGCTTTGAACTCCCCTTCGTCGTCATCGTCGCCATTCATTTCGACGTCTGCATCCTTTTCCTCCTTCTTGACCTTTTCCTTCTTTATCTTCTTCTTCTTGGGTTTCTCGTCGTCTTCGTCGTCGTCGTCATCTCCCTTGACCTCGTCGTCGTCCTTGCCATAGTTTTCGTACTTTTCTCTTGCGGCTTCGGTTTGCTTGAGCAATACGTTCCCGTTAGCTGCCTCGCCTTCGCTCGCGAATCGGACGCCTTCCTTGGAGACCTCGATGCGTACGGATTCGCCGAGGAGAGAAAGATCTCGGACTATACGTGAAAATTCTGCAGAGGTCATTGTGACGCGTGCATCGTAGTCGGTATCGGGGATGCCAAGATTTTCAGAGTCGATGTCCATGAGTTTCATTTCATACTCTGCAATTCTGTCCGAATCTACGGAGCAGTGGTCAGCGGTGGAGATGACGAGGGGAATGATCTATACTCTTTGCTTCGTATACGAGGTTCAAAACGTCACCGTCGTCGCTGGCTTTGAGGGTACAGATATCGTCATCTTTTGCGCATTTCATTACTTTTGTGAGGGAGTTGAGGTTGACACCGAGGGGCATAGGACGATCACATCGGTATTTTTTGAAACCCGCTGACTCTAGCTTTACGGCGACGAGTGCGACATGGGAGTTGTCCATCGCTTGGAGATCCTGAGAAACATGAGAAAAGAACGCTTTGAGAGGGGGAGAAGACGTACGAGTCCTTCCTCTGTACATTGAAAATTGGCATCTGTCACGAGTTCCTTGACGGCTGTATAACGGTAAACGAGAGAGTGTACGATTTTAACTAGTCATACGTACAATCCAGCAAACGTTTCAAGAGAGCAGCTTCCTCAAGCTTTGCCTCGAGCATGGTTGGGTTTGAAGGAGCGGCGCGTTGAACGAGACGCGTGTTTTGAAGCGGAGTTTGATCGCGAGTTGTCACATGTGTGTGACGTCACGCGTACTGTGACATTGACGTCGGGTAGTAGTTTAGTCTGGTTGTGAATGTGGTAGTGACTGGTTCACAGATGTCATGAAGATGATACAACCCGCTGATAGAACGAAAATGCGAATGGAACGACTCAAACAACTCGAACTCGAACAACTTCAGTGGGAACAAGAAGCCCTCGTCATGCCAGAGGTAAGTCAATTCAAGATAGTCTACTCTTCTTTACCCTTTTGCACTTTGAAAAGGACCTCAACCGCGCGCTCTTTCTCTCCTTCGAGTCCGTCAAAACGGAATTTAGCGACCTCGATGGCTTGTCTTGGTCGCGCTGTAATCCTTGGGTATGTCTCTTACGCCACTCCCACCACACAACTGCATCACACCAACAGTCCATCGAAGAACCCACTCCCAAACTCACCTGCACAGAGATTCCGACCGTCACACCCGCACCTTCCCGCTCAGAGTTGGACACCATTCGTGTATCCCGCCTCCCTCATTCACGAAGCCCTCTCCAACCCGCGAACCAGTTCTTCCCGACTCCTTCCCGCAAGGATCCCCCCGTTCAACATCGCTCAGTATCGCCATACTCCCTCCCTCCCGCAAATCTGGCCTTGGCTTGCCACGGTCTGCGACACCCTGCCTATGGACACAGTTGATCTGTCGCCATACAACTAATTAAATATTCTTTATATCTCTCTCGTAGATTGCAGTCGGGCAGTGGTCAACACGTACAGATGTCGTCCCGTCCTTCTTGCTTTGTTGGACTAGTTTGGATTGTTTTTCGTGTTGTATTTTACTCGATCAGGATGTATTTTGTAACACACACAAGGGATGAAACATGTCGATGTGGTGCTGAACAGAGACAAAAAAAAATGAGGGACCAACATGGGTAAACACACGGCCCTTCGTAACGTACTCGATGTTCACAACTCTTTGACGACGACACTGTTCCAAATTCGTCGACCTCTCCCGACGCGTTATGGCGCCTCAGACGCTAGGTATGCCCCATGTCGACTCAGCTTGTCCTGTGGCTGGAAGTACTAACCAACTCGCGATCTGTCTACTACCGCAGTCTCTTCGGAGAACTGGGACGACGACTTCGAGTTCAGTCACTCCAACTCAAACATAAAGACTCTTCCAGAACCTCGTCTATCCCTCGCCCCATCCCACCTCTCAGAAGACTGGGACGCAGACGACGGAAACAGACAGCCTTCGCCGCCCAAGGCACCGCCAGTAGGAACCAGCAGAGTCCGTGGCATGGGCGGTATCACCAGCCGACTCGACGACTGGGCAGAGCCTGGTCCCTCCACGCCAACAAAGTCTGGCAGTCCACAACCACAAACCGAGAACTGGGACGACGATTTCGAAGACAAAGGCGACTCCCCACCTGGCAGACGTCACCATGCCCTCCGAACATTCCAACTCAACAATCACGCTCATCCGTTGCGAACTCGGCACTCGTATCATACACCACCGCGTCCAAAACCCCGCGTCGAACCTGAAAACTGGGACGACGACTTTGACGACCCCATGAGTTCCACATCCCCGACCAAGACGGACAATGACAATACCCCCATGACGAAACGCACACGTCGCGAGGCATACGCCGATTCTTCAGACGAGGACGAGGATTTCGGCCTCTCGGACGAAAAGGAAGAGGACAAGACACTCACTGCACGCTCGCGGACGGCACCCATGCTTCGCCCAAGCTCTGCAAATCCTCCCCCGTCAAAGACGAATTCACCACGTCCCCCAGTACCTCCTCTTCCACGTGCTCTCTCTTCATCGCCTATCGAGCCTTTCCCCCGCTCGCCTACCGTGTCAGTTTTCTCAATACCGACAACCTCGGGGCGAACCTCCATTGGCCACTTCAATTCGACGTCGCACCTCGTCCTTTCGGGTGCTTCGTCCCTTGCTATGCTTCCTCCCTCTCCACCTGCACTGCGCGAACGACGTCGCCTGCGTAAAAAATCACGACCACCACACATGGACAACAATGTCTTTGAGCTCATCGAAGAACCCTACGATTCATCCCCTCCACCATTGCCTCCTTCAACGCCCGACAGAATGAGAGCGACATCTCCATTGCCGACAGTCCTCTCCTCCCCACTGGAAGCTACCCCAGGGAGTGGGGGATCCAAAACGCCACTCTTGTCTCGCATCGGATCTGTCAAGAAATGGAACGTGAGGAGGAAGCGAGCAAGCACAGGTCCCGCGGAGGTGATCATGCAAGAGTTTAGCACCATGGACGTGGACGGCACGTCACGACCTCCGAGCTCCCTCGATCAGACACAAGCACAGACGCCCTCTAACCGGACTCGCAATTCCAATAATAACACAGCTGGCATGCGTTCCGGCTGGTTTTTTCGTCCTGGCGGCGCCCATTATGGGGCCGGGTCTCCGCCGCCGAGACAAGCTGAACTCAAGCACGAAAGGAGTCTAGATCAAGCGCGGTTGAGACCCGGGGCTGGAGATGGTGGGAGCGACGGAGGAAATGGACGGGTGCCTACGACACCGAGCAAGACCAATAGGTTCTCGAGGCGGAAGGCGAGCGGTATGCTCGAGTACACGAGTAGCGGGGACCTTACGGGGGGCGACGGGTCGTCTTCTGCATCGGGCGGGATCGGGCTAGGCAAACCGTCTCTTGGGCCGGGGAGACGACCGAGTTCGATGCAGGTGCCCAACGGCGCTTCGCTTGGGCTGGGGAGCGGCAAGTTTGGGTCGATAGGTATCAGACATGCCTCGTATGGATCTTCGGTCGGTCGAGCGTCGTCCTCGAGAATATTCTCGACGCCCACTCCAACGGAAAGCGCAGAGTACCTCCCGCCGGTGCCTATGCTTCCTCTGCAGCAAGAAGGTTCGAGGGGTTTCATGGGCAGTGTACGCAAGATCAGCCTCGTAGGGAAGAAACACAAGAAGCGCAAATCTTCGGTCGAAATCGCTCAGATTTACGCTGCTTCGCTCCAGGATGACGTGGGCGACGATGCGGGCGATGGGGATGCAGACACTAGGATGCAGACGCCCCCGCAGGCTTGTACGCCAGATTTGTTACCCCCGATCGAACTTCATCCACCATCGCCGCCGGGGACGATCAATGGGATGTCAGCGGCTAATTCGATGTCGCTGCATCTAAGGGACGGGCACGAGCCTGTGATCCCTTCGATCAGCGCCCCTTCGACCATCACCATGACTCCCATCGGACCTTCGATATCCCCGGCGACGCCGATCAAAACGACGCCAAAATCACCCTCGTCGCCACAGTCGGCCTCGTTGGGTCGCACTACACAAGTCTCTAGCCCGCCTACATTGACGACGTCTGTGCCGCGACGGAACTCGTTGGGCGATCTCAAGATTCCCCCGAGGATCAGCCAGGCGCAGATTGGGTTGAAGAGGGACTTGGGGATGGTCCGGGAGTTTGCCTCTAGCGTTGACAGTGAGTTGCTTTTGCCGTACCGAGGGTGAAAGCCGACGCTGATTCGTCAATAGGACTCAAAGAGCTCCAATCGACCTACCATCGACTGCTCACTGATGCACAGACGTTCCTTGAGAGTTCTCCCCCGTCGCGCGCCACGTCGCCCAACGTGTTCAACCTCGTCCGCCCGCGTTCTCGGCTGCGCTCCAACACTTCCCCATCCCACCGCGCTTCTTCGAGTGCTCCAAACCCGACCCCGGCTCTGGAGCACGGCCAAGTCGCTGCTACCCTTCACGCGATCACCAACAAGTACAAAGTACCATGGGAGTGCGCGGAATTGCTCATCGAACTCGGTGGAGGGGCGCCTGTCCCAGCGTCTCCTCCGCCGTCTGTCGCATCTTCGAACCTCTCTGCGCCGGTGCAAGCAGAACTCGATCGCCGCAAGAACCGTGAACGGGCCGTGACGCTTTCGGGTGAAGAGTCGAAGCCATCCTCGGCTGCGATGACCAGCACCGCGTCGTCGTCGACGTCCGCCCCTCCCGATCCCTCGTGGCGCTCGTCGACAGGCCGACACGATCTCAGTCAGCGGCAGCTGATGCTCCTTCGAGACATGCTCACCAGTGGTGAGCTTCCGCCCGACGACTCGCCTGTGACGGAGGAGAACGTGAACCGGAATTGGCGATGGGGCGACGGGATGCACAGCACGCTCACGCTTCCTTCTGAAGACTCGGAATCGCGTCGGGGCGTCGAGCATCACGACGTGGAGGGCGCGAAGAAGAAGCGGCGTGGAGGCAGACTGGGACTGATGGGGTTGAGAGACATGTTGAGGATGCTGAAGCGGAGTCATTCGGAGCACGTTGCGTCGCCGCCTGCGCCTGCTGCTCTCCCGGCTGCTTCGACTGCGTCGCTGAGCACTGACTCGTCGCATTGTTCGCATCATTATCCGCACGGACAGATCGGGGCGTCTCATCTGAGGCCGCAGACGAGCAGCGGTCTCGAATCGGTACGGTCTAACAAGGAACCTGTCAACTCTCCGTACGGCGGAGGAGGGCTACCGCTGAACCACAAGTCGTCCCCTCGCCGACCCTCGCTGGCGTCTATATTCCGACTGGGACAGAAGAGCAACAAGAGCACCTCGTTCTCGTCGCAAGACAGCCGGAGTGACGTGCGGAGTGACAGTCGTGGGAGTACGCGGACGGAGGAGGACTGGGATCGGATCGAGTCGGCGATCGATTTGGATGGTGCGGCGCGGGCGTTGGGGATCGAAGGGTCGGCGACTGTCAAGGGTCGGAACAAGGATAAGGGCCGGGCGTCGTCGCCGTTTTTCTCTGAGCGTCTTCCTCATCCTCACGCACCCATGCCTGTGCCTGTGCCTCCGCCTCCCATACTGACGCAACTGACGCAGCAGCGACCGGTGACGCCGCGGCGTGCAGAGATGATGCCGCAGATGGTGCGATTGGAGATGGAGGCTTCCCCGCGATCGATCCGGCCGATGCGGTCTACGCGGTTATCAAACGTGCAAGAGGTGTCTGATGGGGAACAGCGGGGGGGCGTCGGTGGTGTGCGGTCGTTGTCGTCTGGGGGGAGTAGTGGCAGCAGCAGCAAGGCCAAGAACAGGGTGTCGTTGCCTCGGACGAGTCCATTGACTCAACAACGACCGCCGTCGCGCGGGGGTTCGAACGTGCCGACGGCGGCGGCGGGGGGGATGAGTAGTAGTGGACGGACGGGGTCAGTACGGAGCGCACCGCCGCCGCCGATCGAGGACAACGGTGGACATTTACATCCGCTCGTTCCGCATCTCCATTTCCATCCACACGTGCAAACAGGGCCCGAGATCAAGCTGTCGATGACGCCGGAGAACATCAAGCCGTTGTTGGAGAGCGCAAAGGAGGTGCACGTGCGGTGTCGGGAGTGTATTCGGGAGTTGCATGGGTTGTTGGATGTGACGACTGGATCTGGATCTGGATCTGGGGGCGGTTTGTCTGCGTCGTAGGACGCTTTTTTAAAATCTCGCCGTTATTATTGAATTGGTAGATGTTTCTTTGATGGATGGTATTTCTCGATACTGCTACATCACTATTTTTTTGATTCACCAAGCTCAAGGACGCCTATCTTGTTGGCGATTTTCTTTTTCCTTCCATTGACGATGCATTACACATATACATACGTACATGACGGTGTAACTCACGAACTGACGATATATAATGTGTTCTTTTAAAACTTTTGAAGCACATGCACATTAGCAACGCGCAGTAACTTGGTTAGTAAATGCTTCCGCAGTGCAGCGTTCCAGGACGTGAAACAGTGGTCCTCAGCATCCGATCTATGTAGTATTGCGTTTACAAGAAGTTGGACTGTAACAGCAACACAGCAGGCCGAGTTTCCGATCTTTTCGATTTGTGTTTACAGTGGCGCTTCGGAATAGTAGCCCCGAGTCGACTCGTCGCAGCCCCCGATTTTTTTTTTTCACTAGATCGGGATTTGAGAGCTCTGATTGTTTCGTGTAGCGTGTTCTCGCGGTCATTATCTGCTGTCGTTGTATTTTGTATCCGTGCTTCGCGCTGATGGCACGTTGCAACAATGCGTTTCAAGGTCTCCTGAGCGACGGCCGTGCTCTTATGGCGGAAGATCTGCACAAATAATCCAGCGCGTTTTTTTTTCAATCCGCCGCGAAAATTTGACCCTGCGCGAAAATCTCGACCCATGCGCGCACCACAAAAAGGCATGCGCGGTTTTTATTTCCGTAGTTTAACGTTCAGAGTCCAGTACATATATATTAAAGTATGCATTTACAAAAATGCGTAGCCTTGCCTGTGTGCGGTAATAGAATGACGATGACTCGAAGGGCTAGGCTGCATGCAGGCTGTCAGAAACGACTGCACAACACGCACAATTGTGCATGTTGTGGGGTTGTTCCTGCATCCTGGCGAGGGCAGGGGCAATGGCGAGACAGCGAGGGCGAGACAACTAGGAGGGGTCACGGATGTGGGCGAACGGCAACGGCAACGAGGGCAGCATGCAGGAACGACTGCACTGGGGCGAGAGGACGGGGACGGGGAGTCGGGGGCGAGGATGGTGGTGGCGGGGGTAAGGACGCCATCGTCATCGTCATCTTGGCCGTCCATCTCGTTGTCTTCGTTGTCTCGTCATCTTTGTCGTCTCCGTGCTCTTGTCCTGGTCGTGGTTTCGTCCCGGTCCCGTCATCGTTATCACATTGTGGTGGCATGCCGGTGTGCTGTCGTCGCTTCTGTGTGAAACAAGGAAAGAGCAAGGGGGTTGACGATGTAAGAGAGAAGAGAGAGAGCGCAGAGAGACGACGAGTGCAACCGTCGTGTGCTCTCCTTGAGGACAGACCCGTGGGAACAGGTACGGGTCAACCCGAAGCATGGCTCAACGCTCTCTCGCCCAACTAACACTGGTCCTGCTCCGTCAAAACCCCCTTCAAGTTCTCAGCCGCCAACGCCATCTCCACAACAGCAGCACCACAATGGTGTCGGGCAGACGCCCAGAGTCTGCCAGGGACCATGATCTTCTGTCCCGACGAGCTCTCCCGCAAGCAACGACGACGACGACTCTACGCGACACGACGGCAACTGGCAACGCGACCGTGACGACAATGCAACGTCGAAACGACATGACGAGAACGTCGAACGTGACGAGGTCACGTCGAGGTGGCACGGTGCCCACCTCTCCCTCTTCCTCTTTCTCTCTCTCAACCCAACTCACCCTGCCGGACCTCGTCCACGCCACTAGCGCATGCCCTTCAACGTGACGCGACGACGACTCGCTGACGACGAGGACGTGGCACGGTGCCCGCCTCTCCCCCTCCGCCTCTTTCTCTCCCCCTCCGCCTCTTTCTCTCCCTCACCCCGTCAGACCTCGTCCACCCCGCCAGCGTCACCACACAACACCAGCGCATGCCCCTCAACGTGACGCCACAACGACAACAATGACAACAAACGCAATGGCGACGCAATGACAAACGCAACTCGGATGACGTGCGTGCTCACTTCTCCCTCTCCCTCGCTAACCCCTACGCCCACCTCATGCCTCGACGACGACAACGACACAACGACAATGACGCGATGAGGGTGAGGACGGATGACGTCAACGAACACAACAACAACGCAACGACACGACACGCCGACGTGACGTCAACGTCAATGAATACGACTCGACGACGACGACGACGTGGACAACAACAACAATGGGCAACGAGTCAACGACACGACGGTGTGCCGTGCTGGCACCACCACGACACGCCGACATGACGTCGATGTCAACGAACACGTCGACGAACGACGCAATGTGGCACCACAACGTGTTGACTGACACGATGGCATGCCACAACGCGACAATGAACAACTCGGACGCAACGCCAGCACGGTGTGCGTACAGTACCTCACGAGTACGTGTACCCGCCGTGTTCTTCCTTATTGTAGCACACCTGCACAGCAGGTACGGGGACATGTTTCAGCGGGTACGGGTAGGGCACAGGTACCCGTGGGGTCATCCGCACCCTTGCAGTTCTCTATGTAACAGTATAGATAGACACTAGTACGAAAATAAAAACCGCGCATGCCTTTTTTTGTGGTGCGCGCAGGGTCAAATTTTTGCGGCGGGTTGAAAAAAACGCGCTGGATTATTTGTGCAGATCTTCCGCCATAACTAAGAACATCAACGGTACACTTAAAGCTATTCGAGCGCGTTTTCGGCTATCGGGGACTGTCAATTTGCTTTTACGAGTTGCAGTTGATCAACGACATTCGATCGTGAAACTTCCACCAGGAAAAATAAATTGAGAGGAGCTTGGCCGTTAATATGGATGTACTTTGTCGCTTTTCCCATTCCTGCCAGTGACACTGTACTACTGTACTAGCTGACTAGGACTCAGAGTCATCTTTCCATTTTCACCTGGCGCACCGAGCGTGTCATAATTCAACTCGCAATCGAAAGGGACGTTTGTGGTGTTGACTCTACCTCGTCGGTGGACGTGAGTGATTCATACTAATTTTCTCAGACACTTACGTATCAGCAGGTGGACGAGGCAACTCGCAGCAAGATGGAGGAAATGATGATCACCTGGACAACTGGCGCACCGAGGGTGTCATGACTCAACTCGCAATCGAAAGGGGCGTCTGGGGTACTCGTCGGTGGAGGTGAGCCTGAGTGATTTCATGTCGTGGCCTGCTGACGGACAAATATCAGGCCATGTCTCCAAAGTTCAAGTCCTCAGCGAGCTTGAATTTGAATTGGGTTCCAGGCCTATCCTTGACTGATTTTTTTGCCAGGTCTGTTTTGCATGTCGGTCTATTAAAGCATGTCTCACGCAGACCACACCAGCCTGAGAGACCTTTGGTAAACTCTTACTCTCTCTTACGCCTTCCTCTCTGACCCCTCTGCCAAGTCCATGGGTAATCCTCAATGACTTTGGAGGTACCTTCGCAATGGGTATCGTCGGCGGTGGCACATGGCACGGCATAAAGGCGCTCGAAATTCTCCGCGGGTACGCCGTTCAGTTTGCCTCCTACCCTCCTTGACCCTTCTCGACAGGGCGAGCGTCTTGTCGGCGCCATCTCGACAATAAAAGCCTGAACACCTGTGACCGGAGGTAACTTTGGGGTCTGGGGAGGCATGTTCTCGACATTCGACTGCGCGGTCAAGGGCTGGCGACAAAAAGAGGATGCCTGGAATGCCATCATCTCTGGTTTCATGACCGGCGGTTGCTTAGCTGCTCGCAGTGAGTCTC
>JBBPPC010000194.1:0-30428 GCA_038091775.1 Leccinum olivaceopallidum | reverse complement strand
CAGGCGCGGAACGCGTAGAAGGGACGCTCATTCTGGAAGTACTTGGCAAGGTTGACGAAGATCAGGACTTCTCCGACACCAGGGTGGACCATGAAGATTGGGGTCTTGTTTCCGGTGAGGTTGAGGGGCACGATGGGGTCGTACTCTTCAACAACCGCGTCCTTGGAAACCAAGCCGTCGACGTATTTCGCCAGGCTAGATATTACAGGGTGTTTCAAGATCTGGACGGTGGCGATCTCGGGCAACTGGAATGCGGCCTCTCCCTCGCGCTTGAGCCTGATGACGTCGATGGAGGTACCACCAAGCTCAAAGAAGTTATCGCTAGCGGACATGTCGCTCTCCTTAAGGTTGAAGATGCCGGCGTAGATGCCAGCCAACGTTTTCTCAGTCTCAGTTGAAGGAGCGACGAAGCTGGAACCGCGAGCAAGGCTCAGCAGCTCCTCTGCACGGGCAATGTGCTTGGCGAGCGAACCCTGCTTGAGTTGCTTGATGAGACTAGCCCTGGAAAGCTTTCCGAGGGTGGTCTTCTCCATTTGATCAACGGGGATAGGGATGACCAGCTGCGGTGGGAGTGTGATCATCTTGACAGAGATGTCGCGCAGAGCACGTTGAGTAGTGAAGAGCTTGGCGGGCGCATCCTCGTCGTCGAGGCTGAAGGTTGGGGCGTAGAAGACGACGAAGCCTTCTGTTTCTTGTCCAGGCGCGCGGTAAGGTGCAGCGGCGAGGAAAGAGTGGGTGACACTGTCAATCTTTTGGAGATAAGTCTCTAATTCAGGAATGCCATAAGAGACACCGTGGACAATGACGGTGTCCTTGATACGCCCGGTCAGCCTCATCTTCCCGCGCTCGATGATTCCAACGTCACCGGTGCGGTACCAATCACCCTCGACAAAGCTAGAAGACGTTGCCTGGGGGTTGTTGTGGTAGCGCACGAAGATCATCGGGCCGCGGACTTGGAGTTCTCCGCTTTGACCGTCAGGGAGAGGAGTAACACCGTCTTCGGGGCTCACGATGCGCATCTCACTTCCAGGGAGAGGCTCGCCGAGCTCCAAAAACTCGTACATCGGGGCTTTTTAAATACGTCAACCGTATCGTAGATGATTCCAGCACTGAAAAAAGTCCACATGAGATGGGGACACCATCATTCACACCAGAAACTTACCAGGTCTCTGTCATGCCAAAGCCGGAACCTATGATGAATGGAGCATCACTATCTTTTGCAAGTTTCTGAGAATCTTGCTGAACGCAACAGCAGTACTGCTGACGATCGCTTCGCCGCCACTGTTGACACGCTTGAGGGAAGAGAGGCCAAACTTGCCGAAGAGGTCTTCGCGGTGCCCAAGGTCGCGCACGAGTTTGGCCAGCAAGAAGTTGGGCGCAAACGCGAGTTCAATCGACTGAATTCACATTTAAGAGCGAGTCAAACCAGATGCACTGAAACTTGTACGGATACAACCTCGGATACACCGTATCCACCGTAACGACGTCGTACATCGTCTTCCGGATGTTCACGCTTTGTTGCAGCGGACTCGTTTGTGCGTCGCGTCCACTGCGATTGAGAATCCTGTATTTGCTGCCTCTCGCGATCCTCAGACCACGTCAAAGCCGGAACAGGAAATACTTGCTTACTGTGAACATCACGTCGAGCCCGCTTGCGCAGACAGAACTCGAGCACAATCATTGGACATCCACAACACTCAGCATGTTGACGAAGCTGTCTTGAAGCCATACTTGCTTTTCGCGCGCATGACATGCAACGCCGTGAGCAAAACATAGTTGCGCAAGCTGTTTGCACGTTTAATACGGGAACTCCTCCAACAACGCAGCGACGCTGGCGACGTAGACGAACATACGATTTCCTCGTGGATACACCAATCCAGCATCACAAAATCGAAGTCCTGCCTGAGCGAGACAAACGATACTCGATCGTCTTCGTCTGTAGTGGGTAAGGTTTCACTCGCAACAAAACGTACCCTTTCAGGAAGAAACTCGGCATCTGAGGGAAACATTAGATCAAAAACATCGACGAAAATACGAACACACGCGCCGTTATTCGGAAGCATTTTTTTGTCAAGGTAATCGATGGAGAGGAGATTGATAAGAACTGATAGGAGAACCGTGACGTGTGACGCGGACGGTCCAGACGTCCACTGGCAGAGGCGAACTCGTCGTTGAAACTCACACGCCACACGTAAACAATTGACTAAGCAAATTACTAAATGAGGCCAAAGACCGAAGTCACAAATTCGACAAACCTGGAACCCTTTGAAAGGGTCCAGGAATATACAGTACGCTCGTTTACGAAGGCCACTCAGGCTAAATTGAACCAGAAGTTTTGGAGTCCTACCAACATTGTCTCCTTCAAGCCATCATGGCTCGAAACCAATGTCCCATCCGCGACACTGCGTAAGATGCTAAAAATATGGTGGAGTTCGTTTTGGAAGTTGATGATGTAACCTTGATGTACAGCTTGTGCCGCATCGACCCACGACTTCTTGTTGATGATCTCTTTTATCTCGACGACGAACTGTGTAGTATTGTCAATGATTAGTGTTAGTTCAAAAGGAGGAAAACTTACAGCGGCTAGAACGAACGAGATCGTCTCGACGGTGATCGGGACCTCCGTAGTGAAGTTGTAAGGCGCAAATTCTTGAGGGTAGTAGACCGCGAACCAGCCGAGAGAGCTGGGAGAGCGCAACGTGTGCCAAAGGATGCTGCGAGTTCCGGGATCGGTAAACCACACGGACTAGTGCGCAAGCGTTAGTAAAATGATTTCAGTTCCAATGACCGAACTTACGGTGAACCCAGACGTATCATGGGTAATCCGATGCCAGTGACTGTACCCCCATCGGGGGTCCCACTCGATGAGGCTGAGCAGGCGGGTCAGAGTCGCGCCGCTCAGATCGCCGGCGTGGTCGCTGATGATGGAATACGGAGGGACTCTGTACGCCGAGTTCATGGGGGGCGGCCGAATCAACAACTGGAGTGATGCGCGAACGCGGTTAAAGAAAATTGCCGGGACGTTGACCATCTGCCGCGCGACTAGATCGCAAAACATCATGTCAGTTAAATCCGTTTGAAACGGGTCGAGAAGTGGTTCAATTCGTAAGTCCGTGACTGTAAGTACTTCAACGAAGGAAATCGAATCATTCGAGAGTGGTACCTACCTCGAGTCGGGTTCCAACTGGGGTCATTGATGCGCAAACGGCGCCAATGGAGGGTCTCGTTTACCGCCCGCAATACGTCTTCCTGACTGACTGTCAGACCCGCGGGGACCCGACTACACAACAGCATGTATCCGAGTCGAACAGAGGACTCCTTTAAGATAAACCACCACTCGGGGGCTTTTCGCGACATGGTCATCTCGAAAGAATCTTTGGACAGGATTAGTGGAAAATAAACGGATGAGGATACGCCGCAACTCACGATCGAGCGTGAAAACGGAGTGCGGGAGATAGTCGAAATCCAAGTCCGGGTTGTTGTAGCGTAGTGGGTCGGGGGGGGAAGGTACATAGTCAATAGTACCCGGGCCTGGGGCGGCTGCATGGGTAAACGCGTAGGTACCACTGAGGATGGGGTTGCTCATGTTCAGCGGACGGGCACCGAGTCGCAATCGAGTCGCATTCTGCTCAAGTACTACTAGTGTCACGCAGCCCAAATCAATCCTGCATCTAAAATCTTACCAATCTGAGATCCCGGAAATCTTGATTTCGCTAACGGAGCGCCGCCATTCAAAATCGAGTACAGCAGACTCAGACGGGGGCGCCGGGTGGGTGTGGCATTGCTTACAAAGGTCAGATCGATCGATCGATCGATTCGATCTAAAATATAATATAAGTAAACAGCCTTATGTAAGTTAATCCGTGGCACTTATCGATTATCGATTATCGATTACACGAGATTGCATTCGCTGTTCCGTGAACGTCCAAGTAATTCTATCCTCCGCTCCTACTACCAATCTTGGGAAGAAACGCTAGAAGTACTCTCAGTGGGGGGTAGTGGCCAAGGATGTCGTGGGATATACTTCCGTATATCTTCATATGTGGCACGGTATGATTCCGTCGCATTGGCACGCGATGAGAGCGCAGAGCGCAGGATTGTTTGATTGACGAACGACCGTCACGGTAGCGAGACGAGAAATCTCTACGGGAGATGCATACGCTCTCGAGCTTGATAGGCGCAACCAAGTCGGTGGCGATAATGAGTCACGACAAAACCATTTTGTATATCGAGCTTTGGGACTCACGAAGATCTACTCAATGCTGTCAAGGAAGGTCGCGACCGTCTGGTTGCCTGGACCCTGGGTCGCATTACGACAGGTATCATCTTGTGACAAAGACAGGCTCTTGCAATGGACAGCTCCCGTCTCATACCGAAACATATACTCGAATGATCGGGGAATGGCCGTCCGGCGACACTTCCATCTAACTGATCAACTATCGCAATGACGTTGCAATATCGCTGATCGTCTGCTTAGATGCAACCGTCCCCAGCAACCGCCGAACAAACGTGAAAACAGCATCTGATAGTGTCATCAGGTTCTCACCTGCTCTGGCGAGGACCCGGCTCGACTACGATCATGAAGGCTACCAAACAACTGCGACGACTTCTTGAAATTCTGGAACACGCATCATGTGACTTAGTACACCAACTCACCAGGTACATGTCGCCTTGCTTCCTTCTCGACTTCTCTTGGCCGGCAACCCCATCGGCGTTCTTCGACATCCTCTTCTAATGCAGTCTCCGCCATCCTCAACACGCGGACGATCTCCATGAGCTTTCGCAGGCATTTTACACATTACGAGGGCGGTACAATGCTGAGCGATTGTAGTGGTCGAAGGTGAGCGAAATTGCAGACCAATACCTGATATGAGTGTCAGTTACTTGAGGGTTGTCTCTAGGAATGATAGTGCGCGCACCCTGCGAGGAGCTCTAGACATTTGTGCTTGTTTCTGATACAAAAACTTTACCGGCAGCGCGGGGTATCATGGTCAACGGAAGCATGACGGGAAACATGCCAAATACATTGTACGTGTCCACAAGGGTATACATGGAGGTGAACGGGGCCATCAACACGACCCCCCTGAATCGGATAGCTTCTTCTGATAGGGTGACAGCGAGGGAAGACGCAACCGCGGTGCCAAGGCTGTGACCGACGATGAGAATGTCCTCCGATGCTGCGCCAGAGGAAATCAACCAGTCAAAGGCCGCACGTGCGTCTGTGGCAAGAACATGCTCGCTCGGAAATCCTTGGCTGTCGCCAAACCCGCGGTAATCGATGGCTAATACGTTACTTTGGAGCCTTGAGGTGAAGGAGCTGTATTGTCTGACACGAACCGGAAGTGCGCGGGTGGCTCCGTTTCCATGCAAGAACAATACTGTGGGGCTTGAGCGAGGTGCTTCCGACAGATGTGACGCTGCAGCAGAGGGAGGGGGAAAGGGAGGAAACGATAAGGGGTGGTAGAGTTGGTCGGAAAGAATGAACCAAGCCCCGATGGTGTGGTTGTCGGGCGTGATAATTTTGAAGTTGAAAGTCTTGCCCGCTACGTGTGTGTTTAGTCGAGTCAGCCTGCGAAGTGAGTGTGAATCGGACCCACGATATACGCGCCAAACCGTAGAGCTCTGGCGTGTCAAAGCGCGGGAGGACGGGAGGGACGGCGATGGGAAAGACCTCGCGGTGGGAGAAGTAGATGAGCTTCGCAGCGACGGTAGCGAGGGGAATGCCGAGCCGGACGGCGTTGAGGTGATAGAGTGGCATGGTGTGGGATGCATAAGAGTTGGTGCGGTAGTGAAGGTAGGGACCATGTGCGGTGTGGAAGGTGTGGGGGAGTTGAGAAGGGTCGCGAGGGATGGGAACGGTGAAATATACATGCGGAGCGAGGTAGGCGGCGTACTGAGAAATAGTGAGAAGAGGACCAATCTAGGAGGGAAGGGGAACGTACGCGGACGGGCATGAGGACGAAGGGCAAGACGAGCCTGATCATCTGGGTACGTTGCGCGGAGACGGTCTGGGGGGGAGTGTGAGGAGAGGAGAGAGAAAGAGAGAGAAGGGGACGAACCTTCGGAATGGGAGAGCCAGAGGAGCCAAAGAGCAAGGGAGTTGATCTCGTTGTCTGCGGGCCAGCCATCAGGGGCGTCCTGGTAGAGACGTTCGCGGACAAAGGAGTCGATAAAGTCAGGGAGGCCGGCTTGTTCGAGCTGATAGCGGTTCTTGCCGTCGTTTTCGATGAGCATGGGGAACGTGTCGAGGACGTCGTGTGCATGGATGTCGTGGAGGCGGAGGGACTTGAGTGCCCTGTGGTTGGTGTGAAGCTGGGCGGTGAGGCTTGCGGCGGTGAAGTCACCGAGACGACGAGCGAGGACGGATGAATCGAAGGTGGTACGGAATATGCGGGCATAGAGGGAGGCGTTCGCGGGGAATGCTAGACGGGCGTGAAAGTGGTGTGAAGTGAGGAGGAGGGGGAGAAGGGCTGAGGACGATTTTCTCGAGGATCTCGAGTGGGAGACGGATGATTGGGGATGACATTTGATGGGAAGGGGGGGGAAAGGAGGAGGAAATTATAATTATAATAACGCGGTAGATCCCTCGCACCGCACTCCCGACCTCCCGAAGGCGAAACACGCCGCACTTAATGGTAGTTTGAAACAAGGCATTCATGTAAATCACACTTTGAGGGGTGAGTTACCTAGTCAATCTGGTTCAAAATGAATACTGCTCACTTTCTCTGAATGAATGGGACAATCAGGAAGAGTACGGCGAGGACATAGATGCCATATCGGATACTTGTGCTTACAAAGCGATTGACTTGAGCGCTTGATTTCAGACCGGGATAATTATGGTCTGCACATTACCGTCGCTGCACAATAAGCGACACTAGAGATCAAGTAAATTCGTAGAACATGCGGTTGTCTAACAGGTATGATAGAGGAGCACTATGTACGTATGGGTAATATACGAAATGAAATGACAGTATGCCAAGATCATCCTACAGATGATGAATGATGCGTCGACAATAGATACAGTATCCGAAGCACGCTCCCACTGGAGCAAAGCGCGGACAACCATGAGAACTTACTTCCTGCTCAGCGCTTGTAGTTGAACATATTCAAAATAATCTCCGCGCAGAGACAGAAGCTCGTCGTGGGTACCCGCTTCGCTCACACGACCTTCCTTGATAAAGTAACTGGAAGAATGTTGTCAAACGATGGTAAGTGAGAGGGATAAAGATGACCTTACATGCAATCTGCATTCTGGATAGTAGATAGACGGTGAGCGATTGCAATCGTCGTGCGACCCTTGGCTGCTTGGTCAAGGGCAGCTTGAACGACCTTCTCAGAGCTCGAATCCAATGCAGATGTAGCTTCATCCAATAACAGGACTCTTGGATCACGCAGAAGTGCACGGGCAATGGCGATTCGCTCTGGTGATTGACTGTCAGTAATAGTAAACTGCACGGTTATAATGGTCTCTCACGTTTCTGGCCACCTGAAAGCTGTGAACCCTTGCCACCGACTTGAGTATCAAAGCCGCTGACAATGGCATCAACAATTGAAGGTATTCAACTGAGTAACATGATCTTACTCAGGCAAAGACTGGATAAAGTCCAAGACATTTGCATCACGGCAGACCGCTTCAATTTCTTCCTGTGTGACCTCATTATGAGGTTTGGCTGCGCCAAGCAAGATGTTGAAACGGATCGTTCCAGAATACAAAGTCTATGAAGAAAATGCATCAGACATCGTGGAAAACAACAATTATACGGCCACTGACTGGTTCCTGTGAAACCAGTGCGATCTGTTTCCGGTACTCCTGGATGTTGTACTCGTTGATTGGATTGCCATCGAGCAAAACACGACCAGCCCGAGCGTCGTAGAAACGTTCCATCAGTTGGATCCTAAAACCAAATCATCAGAGAAAACCTTCCCGATAGTGATATGGAGAAGGCGTACACCGTGCTTTTACCAGACCCACTCGTACCCACGAGAGCGACGTATGTACCGGGTTCAACTCTGAACGAGAAACCTTGCAGTACGCGGACATCGGGCCGTGTCGGATATCGAAAATACACATTCTCAAACTGGATCTGACCCCGAACTTTGTCTTTCTGGATCGTTTTGCCAGAAGTGGACTCAGCATTGATCAGAGGAGCGGCATCGATTAGTTTGACAATTTCGACTGCGGCACTGCGAGCGGAAGATACGTCAGGCGCAGAGGAAAACAAATTGCCTGATTGCATCGCTCCAAACGTTATGCTCTATGGAGGGATAGTTACTAGCAGCGGGGCCGGCCATAATTCAGGCGACGCACCATAAAGCACACGAAAAATGACAGCGTACTGTACTCCAAGCTAGCAATGAGACGCGAGCCATACCAAAACATGAGGGCAATGATGTAGAAGGCCGTCGATTGCGTGAACGCAAACAACCGACCGGTCCACGCTGTCGTCTTGTTTGACGTTTTAAGAGGTTCTTCTAGGCTTTCGCTATATAATCTCAGACAGTCTTCCTCTCGAGTGAGGGAGGCAACCGTGCGAATGGAAGAAACAACTTCACAGGCTAGTTGAGCTGAGTTCCCGTGGGCATTTCTGTTTTGTTCGTCTTTCAACATAATAACCCGTTGTGACTGCTCAGCACACACGTACACACCTAAGAAAAAAAAACTCACCAAGCGTGCAAAAGATGCTGCCACGAGGATAGGAATAGTAGCTATATTAACATTGTTGCTCATCAGCAAGACCGCCCCAGAACCGGAACCAGACAAGGCCACTGACCAATGGCGACCAAAGCGAGCTTGTACGCGTAGATCAAGCCGATTATGGACCCGCCAATAAGGGTGGTCAGCGCCTGAATGATACTGGAAGCCCATCAGAGATAGTCGACGCAAAAAGAAGTGTACTCACGTTCCAAGGGTGATGCCTGCCAAGCCAGTAATTCTCTGTGGATTTTCACTGAGATTGGCGGTAAGAGAACCACTCTATAGGGAGCCAGTCAGAGTTGATAGAGTAAATCAATCAGTCGCCGACTCACGCTGTTTTCATCCTCGTCGAAAAAACCCACTGCAGAGAGGGGTGGGTAACAATTAGCATGATAGATGAGGAGACTTACTGTCTTGCCGGAGAATGGTTTTGAAGATGAGCGAGCGTAATTTGGACGTGAGAATAGCAGCGGAAGATGCGAAGAAATAACTATGGAAACAATTGGCCAGCGCTGCGAGTATGGCGAGGACGAAGAACCTCGATCGGACTAAGCATTTTTCAACCTAACGGGCTGATCTCTCTTACCATAGTGTGTCTGTTCCCATCATGTTGCCGAACAGCATGATCAGGCTCAGCGAAACCAGAAAGGGAAAGACCTAGAGTAATGTAAGTCTGCAGTCATGAGATGTGTCACAGTAAGAAGACTCGCCAAAAATGATACCCATCACGGGAAAGGCTAGTCCCGACACTGTACAGAGGTTGAATGTCAACGAGAACAAGTTTTTAAAGGGACGAGCTCACTGATAGCGGAGGAGCAGCCGACCGCGTACATCCATAATTTCTCTCGGTTGAATTCAAACTTTTGACTCGATGTCGAGGAGGTTGATTGCCTTTTTGGGCACATCGTTGCCATCGGACTGCGAAGGATTCTGACAACACCGGGATCATTGATTCGGGTACGGTCGTGAAACGATGTGCAGATTTTGTGATGCAGATACTGCTTCGGGGCCAAAGGACAATAGCGAACCCACAACGCCCGGAAAGCATACAATGAGAGGCGGAAGTAGGATGTTCTTCCCTGTCGCCGTCCTTCGTCGTCACCGTCTTCTTCTCTCGTTTTCTATTTCTCTTTCGTGCCCAGTTCGTTCGAGTGATCAGTACTAAGGGACGTCTAGTAGAAAAACATGGCAAATAGACGAATAAAGTTACATGCCCAAGCCTACCTGGTATTCAAACATCCTCGAATGATTTAGACTGACTACCCGCTGGATAGCACCTAATATCCGTTCCGTGATGGCTCCCTTCGTGTAACAAATGATTTTCGTTTTCAGTGAACGCTCACATCTATCGAATGAGGATATATCTTTATGCTGATGTTTTTCAATGGTTACTTGCATTCTGAATAATTGTTCGTGCCTGGTATACGCTTTCGATTGCCTGTTGGATGCTCAACGACTCGACTAGGTGGTCTGGCCCGTTATAAATAATTGAAAATAGTTAGCATTCCATACCAAGGTCAGCTTACGGTTGATGAAAAGCAAGAACAGTCTTCTTGGTCCTAGATGTCGTGGTCCGCGTCCGCCATAGAGTGCCCATGAAGCATGCGGACGGCTTGCTTGGTGGTTGTGGACGATGTGGAGAGTTCTGGATTTGCATATCCGGCCTAGCGGGCGCAATCAGCAGGCAACCGATCGACCGTTTTGCCAAAGAAAGCTACCTTTGGATTGTAAACCGCGTGCTTGGTCACGACATCGAAAATTCTTTCCGCAAAGCCGAAAATAGAGTAGGCGTTTTATAAAACATATACTCGATCTGGCACGATGAGGGACGAAACACACAAGAGGAACGAACGTACGATGATTCCGTCATTTCCAGCACAGGGTTTGGAAGTATGTATTTCAATAACTCCATCACGCATGGAGTCAACGCTTTTATGGACACCAGATGTCAGAGCAAGATTTTAATTTCGATGTGGTGAAACGCACGCTCGGCTAGGATGGGCGAATCGGACTTCTAACATCGAAATGACCAACTTGAACAAACTCTTAGTGATATTAGTAGGGGGCGAGCATGCAACACGACGACGTACCCGGTCAGAAATTGCGTACTGTCGTGCTCGTAAGCAGCGGGGGCTCGAAATGGACGTGAAATGGACGTGGAAATGTGCGACATCACCCGGGTCCTCTACAATCACCCGTTGACGCGCTTGAATGGGAGAGGTCGTGAGGGTGTGCAGATCAGATTGTATCTCGGATGAAAGGAGGCGATTGAAGCTGCCGTAGAGTGGCTCGGCTCTGCGGTCAGCAGGGGATGCAGGTGGCGGATCGATCAACAATCACTACATGGCCACCATGACATTCGAGAACGACTAGTATACCGCCGTTCTCCTACCGCCGATTCCCCACGCCGTTGACAGGTTTCCCAGATAAAGTTCTCGTCATACACTGGAAGCGATTGCGTAATCAAGGCAATTTTCGAAAATGCGGCCTCTTGTCAAAGTGACTCACACTGTAATTGGCAGTAGACAACAGAAGGTTGTACTCACCCGCCATCGTGTTCGACGATTGGTTGCAGTTGCAGTCGACGTGGCTCAGGTCGCATCTCTGCAGTCCGAAATGTGCGGTTCGACACCGAGACAGCGCCGCACTGGACGCCTTCGCTGCCCGTCTTAAAAACTTGACGATGCCGGCGATGACCCTTATGAACCCTACGTCCCCATCGCGCAGAGATGCGAAGCCAAACTCCCCCTCTTCTTCTCCACCTACGACGCAAGGCAAAAGGTAAAGAAACAGGTAAAGAAACGTGGTAGACTTGCAATAACTTTCTTTGTTTCTTGCGAACCCGCCCAGGCACTGGTCTGCGGGGGAATGGACACTGGACCTTAGTAGAGATCTGAGGCCGCTGGTTTGCTACGATAAGGAGGTATATACTGGTGGTGTAAGCAACAACCTTTGAACGAAGAAGTACGGCGCTCAGACACTCCTTGCACATGTACTACGCACCGCGAACTGGAAGTCTGCACAACAGGTATCTCTCTCTCTCTCGACTGCCCATCACGACCTGACATCTCTGGCATAGGTTTCTACCAGAATGCACAAACAATTCCAAGAGGACCAGTACTTATATTAGGATGTGATGGGGGCGATCCTCCAGGTCTGTCTCGTGCATCCAAACAGTCACAACTTGAAGCCCATTTCCAGGCCAGTGATCCGTCAACGAGCCCGAGCATGAAGACGCTGCTCTCTAAGCTTGTTCATTGACTTGTCACTTCGTCCCCGTCCCCGTTCTACCTGACCGCAGATCGCTTTCACCTCCACATCACTATCCTGAAGGAATTGGAGTTGTATGACGAAGCAAACACACTACTAGAAAGTGAAGTTGGCAACTCAGTCCAATCGAGGCTTGGTGAAATGAAATGAATGTTGCTACCTCTTGAAGACGTCACCAGGCAAATCGAAGCAGGCAACGAGAAGAATAAATTACTTCAGAATAACAAAAACAGCGTCACTTCGTACACTACTACATTGAACAAATAATCCCCCCCCCCCCATTGAGTACAAGTTTGAAGTTTCGAGGTAATGATAAAATAATGAAAGACTTCTAAGAAGATATTTGTTCCATATGTTCAAGCCTAAGCGATCAGAGATCCGAGTCAGAAGAGCAACAATGGTAGTCTGATAAGAATAGACCTACACGGCAAAATGCTGCACAGAAAATACATTCAACGTATGCCCACAAACAGCACGGAGGTAGTTTGCTCTTACAGTGTGTGGTTCGTGTCCAGATATCAACTGATCGATGTCGTTTTGAGTCAGGTGGCGACGTAAAAGCGATTCCCGTTCTTCACATGTTTGTTGTATGCGGACCAGCACCTTTGTCATCAGTCTCTTTTCTTCTAGAGACTCTTTGAACTGATCCACAAGGCTCTCCAACGGTTGCAAGGCTCGGACTGAAGGTGGTGTCTAACAACATATCACATCAATCAATACAAAGTCATTCCTTCTGATATGAACGACCGACCATGACGGAAGAGCCCCTCTTAAGGGATTGATAATACGGGGGGAATGTTTCATAGTGCTTGGAAACGTTTGCGTCGACAAGTGCAGGGGATGATTGCGATGTCTCAGTGATGGACGGCGGAAGACGAAGTACGGCAGGAAGGCGTTCTCCAGGAAGCACCTTAAATGTTGTTGAAGCCGACTGCATGATGATTGAATGCATTGGAGGGTTACAAGTCGTCACAGAAGTGAATGGGTAACGTACCTTATATAAGCATGACTCGCGTGACAGTCACGCCTACGGCATGCTCAGGGCCGGACATTTGGCTCCGCTGTCGCACCGGCCAAATTTGGGCGAATCTTGATTCTCCAAATCAGTATCATCACCAAACGAGTAATGCGAACCTGAAAAAAAAACCATGTGAAACAGCCAAGTTTCTAGCAAAAACTTGAGGATCTCTGTGAGAGACAACAAAATATCTGATAGACAGACACAATGGTCACCAGTCTATTGGGTCACCCTGGGATTTCAATTTCAAGTCTCAGTTGGTTCCCTATGGGATATTTTTGAATCGGAATACATACTACTTACCTCAAGTCCCTGCTTGCCAATGGCTTAGGCGGATCTGAGGGAAAGCCAAACGGGGCCCACGGTGGCACTGAGTCTGATCTGAGATCTTGAGATGATGAGATCTGAGCTCACACAGACCAATATTACATAATACAAATTTCATGTTGAAAATGGATAAGTATCTAAAACTGGCCAACCGTGGAAGTGAAAATGCACTCACGCACTAGTAGCTCCGGCGGGGCGTGTCAGTGGTTGGGGCGTGGTGTAGGGGTGTACGTTGGGTAAATAGTAACGAGATACCCAGCTAAAACCTCTGAAATTGCCATGCGCGTGGGTGAGGCCCGGTGAGCTCGCGGGGGTAGGACGCTAGTCATGCAATGGTCAGTCGGTATTTCGCGTCAGTTGGTTTATGCAGTGGTTGACAGGGGCGTCAGAGGTCTCGTTGGGCCTCCACTTTGGGGTGGGTGGGAGCAGAGTTTAGTCGGGGACTCGGGGAGCTCAGTCGTTCGTGGGGCGTTGGGTGGATGGGTGGTTATTATCGAAGGGTCCTAGTGGAGGGCGCTCTTGCGAGGTGCTACCGGTCGGGTGGTGGCTTGTTTTGGCTGGTGGGTTGGGTGAGTGAATGGCGTAGCGTATCATGCTTGTCTCATTATTGGGGTCGGGGCTTTGTTCCTAGGGATGGGGAGCAGTTGTGGGTCGTGTTCGATGTTTCCAGGGTGTATGTATTGAGGGGAGCCAGACATTGTAGTCCCTTGCCCACCCGTACGTGGGAAACCGACCATTATGGTTAGTACGGTTCAAGGAGCCGAAATCGCTCTATGTTGTCAGTTAAAAACACCTGGTAACTAAGTAAATAGGACCTTTCTGTTCATCCGGGCAGCACTAGCATTCTAGGCTCATCGCGAGACATCCGATGGTGTCAGTCATACCTGGACCCAACCGTCTGTGTTGAATGAACGTGCGCAGAACTCGGGAAGCGGTCCTCGAATTCGACAAGTGTGGCAGTGACGACGAAATAGGAGAGGCCAACTCCTGTCAGTGATAATATTCGATGAGTCACTCGCAAGAAGTAGTTACCAAATGCATTCCATATCTCGTCTGCATGCTTTCGCAGCCCATTCTCTACCAAATAAATGTGTGTCACAATCCCAACAAGCCGCATCATACATACCGACGTCATCGCAGAACCACCCTCAGACTTGTGCTAGATAAAACAGGACATTGTCCACTCCGAAGCACGTTCCCGGTAATTTCAATATCTTCTTTGACCCTGCCATCCAAACGAGCACTGGCATGGCCCCTCGGGCATGCAGCGTTTGATCGCTACTAAACTCCGGCACGCGAAAGACGTGCCAATTGAAGTTCTCTAGTAACTAGTGGCCTTTAAGAGGATCACTCGGGAGAACATCCAGATAGGCTCTATACAACACATTTTCCTCTAATTATTCCACATGTCAATATTATATGGAAAGCACGACAGGCATATCCGCGGTGCGCTTCTTTTACGGTCGATTTTTGGATGGATTTGAGGGACACGGGACACCGCTGTGTCGCATTTATTGTTTGTAGATTTCAAAAAGGGTATAAGACCAAGAAATGACTTCCATTGGCTTGTCGACTTTTGTATCGGTACATTGTAGATACAATAAAAGTAGTATGCTCAGGCTGTTGATACAAGAAGATTTTTGTATGCCGCATCAACATGATTCCGAGCCTCCTCCGCCTCATCATCAAGTTCGAGCACCTTCAGTCCGACTCGGAAACCCGGCCAGCGACAGTGGCGATTGGAAATATGTTGTTCCCATTCAAGTTACTCGAACATCAATCTGGGATGTTTATCTCGACGCTAAAGAATTCTAATACATAGGGGAGGCATGGGTACGCACTCTACATATTCACATTCGTTCGTTCTCAGAATCGTTCTTCGCGGCGCCGTTGATGACCCCCTCGTACAGATAGTATTCGCCTTGAAAGACTCGGACTCGATGAAATGGATGCCGATGATGAGGCATCTATTGACATGATCGAGGTGGGTCCTGACGCGATAGTTGCCAGATTGATTATCAGCTCGCACGGGTATTGCCGCTCTCGGCACAATCGCTCTCGCATTATGGAACCTTTGAAGTTGTCTTACTCATTAGAGAACTGGCGAGAACAGAAGATGCGGCAAGTCTATGGTGAAGCTCTCCTCACCGACATGATACGCTCGACAGCATTGTGGATTGCACAAGATCAGAACAATTGATGACATTCATTTATCGTGAAACTCGATCTCTTGCTATGATCAATTATTGCGTGCTGAGCAGGTCCTACTATATGGATCACGACGCCGCAATCATAAACCGCCACCGCCATCGTTTCCAGCCTGGCACAGGACACATGGCCAATCGACGCCCCAACATGTGAACTTAGTATGTAAGTATCCTGCCATACTCTTTCCCTCCTCGTGATCGGTCTCACCCCCCGACGTCATTGACGATCACGGGACTTGGTAAAGCGGTTTGTTGCTTTTGAGACGCGTTGTGAGCTCCACCCGTAGGGAGAGTGTACATGTTAACGTGTGATTCAATGACCGCTTCGGCTGCCTGTGTGCTTATATGCAACGTTTTCATCTGCGAACGCTGTATGTTTTCCAACGTCGGGGGTTGAGTTCAATTCACCGGGCAATGGAAGAACGACTCACCAGTGCGAACGAAACACCGCGGTAAACGAACCCAAAGACTTCTTCGAAGTCGGAGTGTGATCGCGGTAGACCTGCCTCGACCAGACGACGGACAGCAAGCTTTTTCAGCACCTGAACACATGCGATACCATGAATGCATGATACGGCATTGAAGAGAAAAGGACGTACGAGCTTGTTGGCACAGTCGATCGCATCGCCAGTGTCCTCTCGATCGGCGCTGACCGCCTTTCCCTTTCCCTTCTCGTTGACGGACTGACGTCGAGGAGGCTCGACGGCACCAAACACGTCCGTCCCTGGATCCCCTTGTCTGCGACGAACCATGACAGGGAGCTCCAGTACCTTGAAATTTCCAGTGCTGCCCCGTCTTGCTGTTCCGGTTCGCGGATGCCTTGAATCTTGGGATGTGCAACACGACTTCCCTCGCCCGACGCAACGCTTCCTCGTCCGCATTGTCCTTTTCATTACCCTTGATCTGACCCCAATCTTGCGCTACTCAGCCGCGGCAGTATGCGTTTGTTCGCGCAGAGATCTCCGAGGGTGGTAGCGCTAGCGAGTAAACGCGCAGGCGGCTTGCGAGGCGTTGGGTCGTCCGGACGTGGCGCGCGCGGAGCAGGCACGACGCGCGCAACCCGGCGGGGTCCCCACGGAGGTGGACATCACAGCGGGCAACAGCTGCAGTGGAGGGGGATGTAGCAGTGCGTTTGTCTCTCTGTAGATGACGATGTCGGTGGTCTCGGGTCCATCTACAAAGTGGGGGACACCACATGAATCCAACATTGTGGGCAGGATAGAATGGTTTGAAGAAGCGCACCGGTGTCCCCTAGAGACACGTGAATGCCGACTTTCGTCTTCTTCGGGCCATGTGCGTCATGCGGGGAAGAAACTAGCGGAGACAGACATAGGATATTTTTGAAATAGATCTTGGTCAATGTCGCATACGGGTGAATGTCCCTGAGCACAAAGTTGCCGGTCAGCCCGCCGTCACGCACGAAGCGCGAAGAAAGAAAAAGGAAGAGACATGTGCCGACGTACATGTAAACATCCCCACTATCGTCGGTTCATAAGTCCTGCGTGCGAACGATGCCCTTGAACTTCGACGTCTGCCGTCCGCGCATACTCTCCAACGCCAGCGCGAGCGGGTTATGCATCAGCTTGCGTGCGAGTGCGTCGGACCGCGATGACAGGGAACACGACGGAGAGCCTTGTAGCAGTGTCGCCAGGCGGGCCGAAAATGCGATGCCATCTAGTTGGAGGTAGGAATTGAGGAGCGTCGCGGTAGAAGAAACGGTAGGGGGTATCGACACCTTTAACGGGGCCTAAGCTTGTTTTGGTTTGAGTGGACGACCTTTGAGGAGTCGAGACATTTGGTTTCAAGTTGGCATCACGAGAGACGCGTTGTTTGTTCTTGTTTTACACAGAGTATTGGCTGTCGTCCCACATGCTATCATCGCGACTTGATCCTATCGAGCACATTTCAGGGCATTGGCCAGATCATTTTAACAAGGAAAAGTACTACATGCCAACTTGGCTAATATGTAGGTCCAATTCGGTTGATCCTTCTTGCGTTGAGCACCATCCTCACAAAATACATAGAGGTAGACTAGCATTTATTGGGTAACTCTTGTTTGATCAATGATTTGAACGTGATACTCCTCTCGGCGATTCGGATGGAGGTACTGGAGACGATTCTCGAACAAAAGAATCTGATCTGATAGCTTCGTAGATGTTTGCAAAAACGGGTCGGCAGTTTTTATGGGTGTCTTTCGACGTTGGGAAGTGCCGGCTATCCATACATATGTTTTTCTCTTTCTTTAACCTCGTCTGACTGTATCCTGTATAAGGCGGTGGCCTGGAATGGCAGCAATTCTCTCTCTTCTCATCGAACGCCGCGTCCAGTGTACGAGTCGTCGATATCTTAATCCGGTCAAACTAAAACAGCTGACACACGAACCTGGCGTTCCGAAGCGTCGGATGTCGGAAGTAGATGATCGATGAGGATCGATCGACGGTCACCGCTTCTTCCGTTTCCTCTTCGCCCTCACGGTGACTACTGCTTCAACTCTACGCTCCAAAGTTTCTTCGACACTACTAGCTCGTGCTTTGTATCTAGATATGGCGACAAACGAGACAGGTGGCGGTTTTGAAAACATCCAAGAGAAATTTGGCCGTTTCAGGATCCTTATCATTGGGCGGGCGAACACTGGAAAGACGACTATTCTTCGCGCGATCTGTAACACTACCGAAAATCCGGAGGTCTATGATGGAGAAGGCAACAAGGTGCGTACCTGGTTTGATACATACGGACGACTGGGTTACCAAACTTGTGCGACTACTGCATATTGGACTCTGACACGAGGCGCATCTTTACTAATGCATGCTACTATAGCGTGGGATCCACGACATCGAGAACGAATTGATTTTCCGGAGCAATGACAATTCGTCTTTCATGACTCACAGGGCTTCGAAGCTGGTTCTGCAGACGAAGTCAAACGACTCAAGGAGTTCATCGCAGATCGTGCGGACACGACATTTCTCAAGAAACGGATTCATACCATTTGGTAATAGCTTCAAGTTAGAATGTGCGGGTTGAAGAATCATTAATTGGTGATTATATTGAATTACTTGTATTCCAATGGATAAATTGAGTCGGGCAATCCAAAGTTCCGAAGAATTTTTTTTTGATGAATGTGATACAAAAAACGGTGACGGCATTTTTGGAAAGGTTTTTACGAGCTCAAAACTTCTGCAGTGCCTGTTATCAATTGTGTTATTCATCAAGTTTGATGCATTATTGGCAGTCGCCCATGATGGCCAATCTAGCCGGTAATGATCGAATGCTGCCACGAAAGGAGAAGATGGTAAAGGTACATGAGCTCATAGGTTCTCAGACGAGGATGAAAGCGACATTCAATGAATCCGCTCACACCAAGATATTACAGTCTTTTTTTTACATACAGTATTGAACGCGTACCCGACGCCCCGGTATATCCATAATGCCACCGTGTGGCCTAGATCACGGGCCGCGTCACATTTTTCACCTCTCTCACACACAAACGCGGGTCGCAGAACGGGAAAACAAATGTGGGTATGACACGGTGCAGGAGGTCAAATTTGGACAACCACCCGGTCTAGACTCTAATACACCCGCGCGTTTCTTCTCAGTGAGAATTTTTTTACAATGATTGATGAATGGCGTTGGACCGGTGAGTCGGGTAACTTGGTAATAGTATCATAGAGCGATTTCATCGGAGTGGAAATTTGACAAGACATCCCATCTTGCGAGACACTCGGATTCACGGGACATGGCAGTTCGCTGAGCTCCGGGAGGGCAACCCTATTAGTAGTATTGGACTTCAGGGAAGGAGAGAACCCGGGCACCCGGATGAGATCTGATCAATGGCACTGCAATATCTCTCTCTCCTTCTCGTGGGCATTTCTCTCTCGTATTCAACATACCGTGAGGGGTTGGTTGCTTCAAGACTGCGTATTTACGCCCTGCAGGCGGAGGCGTTTGGAGTGGGCAGCGTGCAAAGTCCAGACTCCAGTCCGCGCCCGGGCCGCCACCGTGCCAGTGTTCACTCGCGATTAGCACACCACCGCCAAGCCGAACCATCCTTCGTGCTGATACGGTGGCGGCCCCATCCTGACCATACGTACGCTCCACCCTAACTCGAAACGTCACATCACCGTATCAGCAAGATGTAAGTACTAACCTAGGCCTGTCCCGGGGCAGCCTGCTGGTATGATCGATAGCTTGACCCAAATCCAATCTCCGAACATTGCCAATATGCAATTTATCAAAATGGGGACAGCCAGCGAGAAAATCACACACCTTCACTTCCGCCTTGAGCTTGATCGTCGTCGTCGATGCGGCTGACGGGTCGCCACCTTCAATGATCCTGCCAGCGTCATCCTATTCCAGCTTCATTCGTCACACTGCCATCGTCGGGATCTCTAACCTGAACTTGCAAAGAGAGTGAATGCCGGTCGCAATAGGTTGGTGATTCGATAGGAGATGATGCGGTGACAGTCCGTCCAATGGATGCGCCTATTGACATTGATGATGATTGAAAGTTGTATCGTTGTGTACCCTTCTTATTTACAATGTACCTTTACTACAGAAGTCGACCAGCCAATCGAAGACGTTTCTTGAATCTTGGTCATATACCTTCCCCGACTCCCACGAAGTGGAGGAGGGTTTGTACTAATTGCACCAAATGCCGCAGCCAAACGGAGCGCTTCGAAGTGCGCGAACTTTAACCAATAAGGGAAATTGTTTGCGCAGGCCGTCCTCGACTACACCATAGACGAACTACAGCTACACGTACCTCAAGAATATCTCGTGTGTTTGTTGATGAGGCCCACAACATTTATACTGTGGGGCTCCCACATCTTGGTGAACAGGCTTGAAATTCGCCCAGCATGTGGTCGATTGCCAAGGCCAATTTCGGGCTATCCTTCCGGAGGGAATACCATTCCTTGCACTTTCAGCCACGTTCCCACCTCACATCCGTCAGGTTGTTCAACGTTAGCTGATTATTTCCATTTCCCACCCTCGCAAACGTGCCTTTGCCTCTAGTGCCAGGGTCTGGCGTATGAGCTCCAAGCCTGCTAAGCCCACCTTGTCACCAAGGAACGTGGATCGCAGTCGCACTCGGATGTCGTTCCCTCATGGACCACGCAGCTGTCTGGGCTGAGACGGGGAAACAGCAGTCAGAAAGTCGGGAGGCTGGGCGATAACTGGGGTGCGTGTATAGTTTTATTCGGATTTGCTCACACTTGACCATCTTCTAGTTTCGACGCCCCCGCCAAACCACTTAGGCACACACTTGGGTCACCCATGGGATAGCTCCTTCCTCACCGCCACCCCCCGTCACAAAGCGCCTCTCAGATTGTAGCTCACTCCACCGAGGCGAGTCACGAAAGTTCCCCTCGTCAAAACAACACGCAAACCCCTGCAGCCAAGTCCAGCTCCGAGCCCAAGCCCCAACTCGAACTCGAGGTCCAACTCTCGCAAAAACCCAAGCCCAACGCCGATGATGACGCCGACATGACCCTCACAATTGCTCTCCTGCCTGCGCGTGTCATTTCCGAGCTGACGCGTACGCTCACGGTCCCCTTCGAGCGATGATCATTCAGCGCCAGCAACTGCAACGCAGTGACCCATCGTTCGCGCCGACCGCCCTTCAGCATATCCTCCAAGTCTTCGACGAAACCTCTGACGAGCCTTCCTCTGCCTCCCACTCCCACTCCAACGATACCACCAAAACCAAAACCAATGCCATGACTTCGCTCGCTCCCAGATCTCTCTCGCCCCAAGTCTTCCCTACTCGCGACTCTGATGAATCCGAAGAATTCAACGACGAATATGACGAACCATCGGACAGTCACCCTGATGGCGGGCCCTTCCAAGTCGTCGAAAATGACTCCTTCGATGTCATCCGACAATCGATGGTCATTAGTCCCGGGCCATCCATGGTTTTGACGCCCGTCGCACCCAATACGGCTACCGATGATCCCAGTCCACCCGAACGCACTGGTCTCACTGAACACAACAAGGGCACGGACTGGATTGTCGGTACCAACCTCAGCACGAGCTAGCACTAGCACACCTGATGTGCGCATGAGCGTCGAGAACCCATCCCAGCCAGCGCATCCAAGTCTGCGTTGGGTCCTAGTTCGGTTTCGGAACTGGGATTGGGTTGAGGTCCAGTCTCAGGACCGAGCCTGACGCCCACACAGCCAGCCAAACGCGAGCGCCGGACATCGCTGGCATTTTTCGGTCCGGCTTGTTTCAAAAAACCCAACAAAGGTCAGCAGCAGACAGGACGAGGGCGGTTACTGAGTGGCAGGACTCTGACGGGCGTGGGTCTCCTTAGCCGTCTGGATGGGCCAGTACCGATGCCAGGGTAGGGGAAACTGGCGACGAGGAGTAAAAGGTCAAAAAAAAGTGACGGAAAAGGGGGAGGGGGAGGGGGGTGGGCACGGTCACTATGGGGCGGGAAACGTGCGGACGAGGATTCGGACGTCGAGGCTACCGCAACCACGACTGCAGCGAATACGGCAATGAACGAGTTCAAGCGTTACAATCCACTGTAGCCGTTTCCAACACTCGCACGGGGTTCGTTCACGAGATAGCTCCAAGAGACGGAGCAGCCCGAAACGGAGGGCAGCGGCTATCGAGATCGATGGCCTCCTTGGTATCAGATCGTCGCAGGCGGATAGTTCTTCAATATGAGCGAGGTGCTCTGCCAGTGGACAGATGTTCGTGTCCACTTCTTTCTACTTAGTTGGCAGACATGAAACACGCTTGTGAATGCTCATTCTGTTGTGTCGTGCCGGCGTTCGTCGGTCGCGCGTGTCAATGGCAGTGGTCCAACTTAGTAGTACACCCTCAAGCCGAACGGGTGCATCATCTTCGTCGCCGCCATGACGCCCTCCAAGTTGATCGTCTCGTCAAAACACACCCCTAGTAGGCGAGATGGACGGCGCCCGAATTTAATACGACACGCTTAAGCAAGTGAAGACCTTTTCCGACGAAGTCGCCAAGACGAGACAGTGGATTGAACCGCTCGAACGGTTCGTCGTCCGGACGAGCATCGTCGATTTTAAGCCCAGCATAACCTCGACCTCACGCGTCGACTTGAGGTGACTGCCATAGTACGCGATGCTCCTTGGTCTTTTTCAGGGTCAAGTTCGACGAACTATACACGATGTACCGCGACCGGCGCGAAATTACCAAGTCACTACTGTCCGCGAAGGAATCGCACAACGAAGCTAAACTACCCATGTCGAAAATGAAACGCCGAGAGACGCAAGTTGACCTCAAGTGGGTCAAGAACGAGATCAAGGCGAACAGGAGC
The DNA here is from genome assembly GCA_038091775.1 of Leccinum olivaceopallidum. Lineage (NCBI taxonomy): Eukaryota > Fungi > Basidiomycota > Agaricomycetes > Boletales > Boletaceae > Leccinum > Leccinum olivaceopallidum. The sequence goes on along the minus strand of JBBPPC010000194.1, from coordinate 7,617 downwards.
GCGTTCGAGGGCTATCTTCTCGACAAAGGGATCATCACAACGAGATGTTCCTGATTTGGTGGGGCACTCAGCAGGACAGGATGGGCTTACCCGACCTCGAGTCGGATCAGGCTAACCACAAGGAATTTGGCAAGATAGTCATCGTCCCAGTCGCTATTCCAGGATGTGTATATGCGCTTTTGATTACGTTCCGAGTCAGTACGTGCTTGAATTCAGGAAAGACCTCGGTTTCTATCGCTCTCACTCATCTCTTTCGGATACACACAAAGCGACGACGTGCAGGCCAAGAAGGCTGCTCCAATTTTTCTCAAACATGTGTTCAAGCTCTCCAAAAATACGATGTCGTCATCGCCGACAAGTACGCGTGTAGATATATATATGTACTTGATTACTGCGACAACACCACGCGAAGCTGTCTTTAGCTTCCACCCGCCCGTCCGCCTACTCGCGCTCAACTGCCAGCAACGCTCGTTCGCATATGCGGCATCGCACCACGGGGACAAGCACTAGACGCTCCGGGCGGACGAGGTCGGAATGTCGCTTGAAGTCGTTCTCTTGCAGTTCATCCGCCAGACGAAGGGATTCGAGAACCGGGAAGTGGACAAGCCTGAGTGCGTGGAAAGGAACGTCGTCAGACGCTCGAGGAGGCACTCGGGCTCGTGTAGAGGTACGTCCCGGCGGGGGTGGAGAAGAAGGGAGCAAGGGCGGAAAAGGAGGAAAGGGAGAGAGAGATGAAAGTCAAAACGCCTGCGCCGCCCCGATACTACGCGAGACTGGCCGAGGTGGACGTCCAGTCTCTCGTGGCGACGCAGATGAAACGAGCGGCAGCGGACTCGGACTCGGACGTTGTCGCTGTCCTACTGTCCTACGTGTGGGCGCCAAGTTTTGGAACACTTCGTACGCGAGAAACGGGTTATGGATCGGCCGCACATCATGATCGTGCACAAGGCGGGCCTGCCTGCAGATGTAGACCGGATGCCAGTAAGCCAATATTTTCGGTTTCGTTCGGACGCCTTTTGTGGAGCGATAGAGTGATGCCGCATTGATGTTAGAGAACTTGGATCATGCCAGATGGGGGAGGAGGGTGCTGGTGTTGACGGTGCTGATGCCGATAAGGATCCCGGTCAAGAAAAACATGAGTTCTTGTCGAAGCTGCCCGCCAACATTCGGCAGAGTCAGCACATCACCGTTGGGACGCTGAACGTAGAAGTGGGGCCATACGAGGCCATGGGATTTGTGGATGCGTGGTGCAGAGAGAAGCGCAGCGGGATCGGATCACTCAAGCTCACAGGGTGTGGGTCAAGGGCAGGATCAGGGGACTGATGTCGTGGAGGAATCGGGTTGGCCTCGACGAGATCATGTGTGATGATTTGAACAAGAGTTACATGAGTTCTCTTAGCGCTCATCGATCGACCAATCAAATGAACCCACCTGAGTTCGAATTTGAAACGAGGTGCTTTAAGACTAGTACTTACTGTGGCAGCATAGCGTGTTTGTCAGAAATGGGCCAGCGGTACCGGTGCCGGCTGGGTGGAAGACTTTCTCCTTGAACCAAGATTGTGACATCGGCCACGATGATAATGAGATCAGTACGTCAACGAGTTGCGCTGAAGAGAAAATGGAGATGAAATGAATTCCTATGTAACGGAAATTACCGTCCGAGGCCCACGGTGTGGGGTACCAGCACCGATCTTACGCTCTACTATGCAAGGAGTTGGCCATCTTAGAGGTGAGATAGCGGGAGCGCGACCCCGGACAGATTGGTTGCAATTCAGGATGCACGAGTGGGAGGAGACTTCCTGCTCGAAGAAGGTTCGGGCTCCCGTCGGCACTTTGTCGGCTCTGCTATGCGGTACTGACGGTGACAGCACTTCACCGTGGGGTCCGCTCTCCGCCATCCAACTTGAAGTTGTGTGGATCAAGGGAGACTGTGGCAGCAGGGATGTGGACTGACGTGTAGGTTTATTCTGGTTGGGCTGTTTGCGTGTTGAAACTCTGAGACACCAGGCCCACAAGTTACCAGTATGGTCCCTGGATCTTGCTCACCTGCCCGTCTGGACTCAGAAATTCTGCTCCGTTCGTTCTTGTTCATCAGCAATGCTCATACATAGACTTTTTGACTACATGAAAATACTACTGAGCACTGAAGTACTGACGTCGTAGCTGTCGAATTCCGAAGTCCGAATATTTGAGCACGTGGATTGAAAACATGGCAACGAGGAAGGCGCACTGTAGGTGTTCGGTGTCCCACCCATGTTCGTTGCCTGAAAAAGTGTGCATGTGGTAGCGCGGTTGTCCGGCTTTCCATAGTAAAACAAGACTAGAGATTAGCCCCGCATGATGAACTGGAACATCTCAAAGTCTTCAACCAGACTCTGGAATCCTGGAGAGTTCACCCGTCGCTCAAGACCTCTTCCATTGGAGACAGGTGTTGTTATTGGGATGGGACCACAGAAAGAACGTAGTTCGCCTGAAGGGGGCCTCTGGGGTCATTTGCGGGCGCCTTTTACGGAACAACGGAATACACGGAAAGAGGCTCGCTACTAGCAGTCGTATGTACGAATGGCATCGAAATGACGGGTTGAATAAATGTCACCACAGTTGCGGAGTCGGGGACTGGGGCAAACGTGCGCCGCTACGATTTTTTCTAATCTATGAAAGCCTGCAAGCAATTTGACTTAGCTGCTTAGCAGTGTCCCTCGAATGATAATCCATACAAGTTGGACAGCACCACGCCGTCACGGCCACAGCGATGACATGCCTTCGCCCACTATGCATCGCTCTGTTGTCAGGACTCACCGTGCTCATCGAGGATGGTGGCAGTCAGTGACCACCACACATCAGCATCGGCGTGGGCCCGGCACGGCTTGCTGTGCGGAGTGAATGGTTCATGAGGCTGCCTCATCTGAGGGCCGGAAATGCGGACGCACCGTGATCAGTGCATCATCACCACAGCGCGATCGAAAGCGGTGCGACGCGGCTGTGCGTAGTTGGTACAGCCGGCGGTTAACGTAGCGTAATATATTAGATGACCAAACTGAAAAAACATCGACCGTCAAAGAAGCGCACCAGATCACCGAAACGAGCAACATGTGCCCGTCGTGCTTTCCATAATACATTATGTACCTTGAAGCAACAACCTTTGAACGAAGAAGTACGGCGCTCAGACATTCTTTGCACATGTACTACGCACCGCGAACTGGAAGTCTGCACAACAGGTATCTCTCTCTCTCTCGACTGCCCATCACGACCTGACATCTCTGGCATAGGTTTCTACCAGAATGCACAAACAATTCCAAGAGGACCAGTACTTATATTAGGATGTGACGGGGGCGATCCTCCAGGTCTGTCTCGTGCATCCAAACAGTCACAACGTGAAGCCCATTTCCAGGCCAGTGATCCGTCAACGAGCCCGAGCATGAAGACGCTGCTCTCTAAGCTTGTTCATCGACTTGTCACTTCGTCCCCGTCCCCGTTCTACCTGACCGCAGATCGCTTTCACCTCCACATCACTATCCTGAAGGAATTGGAGTCGCATGACGAAGCAAACACACTACTAGAAAGTGAACTTGGCAAGACGATCTGTTCGACCAGTCTCGCGTGTGATCAGACGCGTCGGGAAATCTGGCGAGGTCGAGAACTTTTCAAGGAAGAGGGAGAGCGTGCGCAACAAACGATTTCGAACGGGTCTGATGTTTGTGACGTGTTCTCTCATATTTCAGGACTGATGCCTTATTATACAGACCGTAACTGGCTAGAATTTATATCCATTCTTGATTCGACTTTTGCTCCAATCACATCTCAGCAAGGAGATGTCATTGAAGAGAAAAGGAGCGAATGTCTAGAAAATGTCTCCAAGGCTCGTACGTTCTTTGCGGGGATTGCCGAGCAGGACAAAGAACCGAGCTGCTCCTCTAGCGTTGCTCGAATTAGAACACCGCATCCAGAAGTTTGGGTTGTCTGGTTGGTTTTTTTTCTGCTATTCAGTGTTTCATTCGCAGACGCTGAAGCTTGTCCCCAGGTGACAACGTGGTTGTCGGCTTAATGGAGAGCTATTTCACTCAGTTCGGTGATAGAGCATGTTGTTTCGAGGACTTGATCAGCTTTCTTGATTCGGAGGCCACTTCCCTTGACCAATGGAAAGCATTCCTCGCACACCACCAACCATCCTTCGTAAGCACCATTCGCAATCACGCGGAAATGAGTTCTTTTTTTCAATTTTCAGCTGCGACTCAGGCATCCGTGGGTGACCTTCAACGCCTGATAAACGTACGCAAGCTTGAGCGCCACATACTCCTGGATTCAGAAATCACGGTGGAGTCCGAGACCGCTCGGGGGTGAAGTGCCTCCAAGAATACTTGGACGGCCTCGCGCTTGGCAAAGAACTCCCAGTGACCGAGCTACAACCCGCCGACGACTTGATGATTCTTGCTGCAAGCGCTTTTGTAATGGTCTGGACACTCACTCGCACTTGAGCATTACCGCCAAATGAGTGTCAAGCAAGTTCAGCCTAACGACACCCTATCTCATCTTATCCTTACTCGCGCTTTGACGTTTTCGCTTGCTGCCACTGGTGATCTAACATATCCTTCCGAATGCTTGGAGTTTAGCCAGATATACCTCAGGAGGTTGGTCTCCCCATCTTGCTAAGATGCCTTCATCTTAAACCAGTCTAGACCTCGGACTTCATAGTTCGCTCATTCACCGCGGAGAAGCATACTCAAATTCCGGATTTCATCGATTTACAGGACAGACTGGAGAACTCCCTTCAGAGGGATGTCGTCAATTGGAACATGTCCGCATGCGTCTCACTCACGAACCATTGAACACGGATATCATAGATATGGAATCATCGAACTCAAATTTATGTTTGACCGCGGTGAGTTTCCTGAGTTTCTTACGATCACATCTAACGAAGTTGGCAACATAGCACATCACGACAATCGTGATTTCGTCATCATTCCCAACTATCAACCCCATTGTAAGCCGTCCTTCAATGACCAGAGTCTGTTGTTTGGGTCATCAACTGGCGTGAGCATCAGAGGCGAGTGTATGGCACCTAATTGTCTAATGATAGTTTCTTTCAGCAAGGGTGGCTGTGGGGTTTCTTGAAGATCTATATTCGTGCATTCCAGCACGCTAGTGACCTGGATGATATCGTTGAAGAGAAGTTGCTCGTAGGTGATCGGCCGAAGAAAAGCTCGGATCCGGAGGTGCAATTCCCTTTGCAAGTGAGACTCACTTTGAGAACAGAAAAAGCAACCGCAGAGGTGATAGTAGTGCGCCTGTCCAAGTCTTCGTGTCATGCTTGATGTCGCCTTCAGCTAACCTCCGACGAAAAGCAACCGCTCGAATGGGCGACAGCCCTTGGTGACTGGCTTGAACCTCATCACAACTATGTTCGCCCCCCACCGGCTGTGGTACTGGCGGAAGCCTCCAAACAGACGGAACTGAAGACCGGGGTTCCCGTGGCCCGAGCATTCGTGCAAGCCTGTGCACCTGTAACTGTTGGACAGGTTTGTCCTTTTTTCTCCGAGAGATATTAATATTCTTGTTCTTAACGACAACTCAGGTCACGCATGACTTCGTCCTCAATGTTACCAAGAATGTCATTGATTCAAGGAAGAAGGTGCTCGAAGGGGTTGGAAAGGAAATGGCGAAGCATAAGGCTGGACACGGGCAAACATGAGACCAGTTACGGGCTGTATCATTTTATGCATTACTCCCCACTCATTCCTGCTCCCCACTCATTCCTGTAAACGCAACGCATACATACTTGATATGCATGCACCTCTGTCTGCGTGACGTAATGTAACACCGTGACGATTCGCTGTTGAACGCGTTCAAGCTTCAAGCTAGATTCAACGGCAAAAATCTCTACACTCCACAATGAGCCAATGTAGGTCGGCGCAGAAAATGAAAGTTGATTCGGCACTCATATGGATCACGCAGTCAACGACAGTGACGCCACGTAGCAGCAGCGTCGCACCGATACGCATGAACATCCACTCATCGAAACAGCGAGCGAAACAGTGCTGTGTCAATATTTGGGAATAGTGAACAACTTCGTACGTTTTTATTTTCATGACTTCCGCGAACTACTACTAATTGCCCTTCATACGTCAACTCAAGCCTCTGTGATGTCGTTGTTTGCTTCGCTCTCACCGTTCTCGTACCACCACTCGGATCATTCATATGATGTTTCCACAATCAGAACAATCCTTTCTCCGCAATGGTTGCGAAAATTGAACTTTTATATCCGAGTCAGTGGCAGTCGAAACGAGCAGATTCTCCATGTTCTCAAGCCATTCAACACGGTCTACTTTTGGGAGTGGACGAGAGCGGAAAGCCGGTCTTGGAGACAAATTTTCCCTGAGAGAACAAGGTACGCTCTTCTCCCTTTCTCCCCCTCCCCCAATCAGTAGCTTAATATACTTAGAGCTTGCCAAAATTACTTCACATGCATAGAAAGGGAAAAAAAGGAGAGAGAAGAAGACATCCTCGTCCGACCTGGTGAGCCCCACTACTAAGTGTTGCCAAGTTGAGTCGGTCTCAACGAGACAGAGCCCACATCCGTACTTGTGTTTGGTCCTGTCCAAAAACAAACGGGCTGTGAAGTTTAACGAGTCTGTTCAGCGAAGTGACAATCTCGTATGTGAGCCCTCCTCAGTTTGTGCGTTATCAATTGCGTATCCTGAAAATACGTTAGTTGCTGGATTGTATGACCGTTCCGTTGCCGAGCGGCCAGGAGCCTGAGGAGTGCAAGTCCCGGCAGACATCGTCTATCACTTCCTGTTGGTCATATGCACACATCCTGAACAAGGTTTTGGAGACCGTGGGTGGTACCTAACGAAGATGTTGGTATTGACCGAGAAGACGTTGGCAATACTCGACATATGGGGTCAGGACGTTCGATGAAATCCTGGAAAACGTATCACGAACGTTGGAGGTGAACGAAGATCTCGGCAGAAGATCTGGCTTTTCTTCAGATCCTGGTGGACTCAAGCCAGACAAGGTTGTAGGCAAGATCACCCTGGAAGATATCAAGTTTGCCTATCCTTCCCGCTCCGACGTCCCCATCCTCAAAGGCATCGATATCACCTTCAATGCGGGCCAGGGCGCAGCTTTAGTTGGCGCTTCGGGTTCTGGAAAATCCACCATAATCGCTCTCGTTGAACGTTTCTACGATCTTTCAAGTGGCTCTATCAAACTTGACGGTGTGGATATGCGAGACTTGAACATCAAATGGTTACGCTCCCAGGTTGGCCTCGTCTCCCAGGAACCTACGCTTTTTGCTACGACCATCAGAAACAACGTTGCACATGGTTTGATCAATAGCCCATATGAACATCTCTCCGAGGAAGAGAAATTCAACCTCGTCAAGGATGCGTGTGTCAAAGCCAATGCAGACGGCTTTATCAGCAAGCTACCCAATGGGTATGATACCATGGTTGGCGAGCGTGGTTTCCTTTTGTCTGGTGGTCAGAAACAGCGTGTAGCGATCGCTCGTGCCATCGTTTCTGATCCTCGGATTTTGCTTCTTGACGAGGCAACGTCCGCTCTCGACACCCAATCTGAGGGGATTGTGCAAAACGCATTGGATCGGGCAGCTGCAGG
>JBBPPC010000193.1:0-30641 GCA_038091775.1 Leccinum olivaceopallidum | reverse complement strand
TGGAGGTTGACCATGACGAGGATGAATTGTAAAGACATCTTTTTTTTCTTTCGTTCGTTGTGAATGTATCATTATTAGTAGCAGTGTACAAGCAGCCGAACACAGCGACGAATTGTATAGCTTACTCCCCGAAATCAATAAAATGTTGGACGTCTCTCTTTATGTCGGAGTCGGGGACTGGCGCGTGCGCCGGTACATCCTGTCTCGATTTCTGGACTTTCGTTCGTCTGTGTGTGCACAGTCGAATCGAGAAATTGTTGAACAGTTTCAAAAGGTGCCTCTGCCTGTTACGTGCACGCGTCGCGTGGTCCCAATCATTTCCGCTTATATAGACAATCAATACACGCAGGAAGTGTCTGAGATCCTCCGTAAACCTTCCGAGGGAATCTATGCGTTCAGTAACAACACCGTTTGTAAGTCACGTACGGAGTGGTTAGCCTCGTCTTTGGATGACCTCGTACGTCGTATCCATGTACTGAGTATCGAAATTTTGCGCAGTTCTATCCGACGAATCCGTTCTGGAGTCCGACCAACTGTCAACTCCCATTCCCGTCGCAAGACGTGCATTGGTTTAATTCAGCACATTGTAGCGCGAGCACGCTATTTGGAATGTATTAACACTGCTTCTGTTGCTGATTTGTATGTACGGTACTACCCTTTCAAAACCGACACTGAGCAGAACGACGATTTTTACTTAACGCGGATTCTCGAACACGAATATGGTAGCGTTATTATTGACAGACTCGCAACGCCGTCAATTACACGGCTCCAAGAAAAAAAAAAGGAACACCGACGCCAACATAGGGTTGAGGTAGTAAGTGCTGCTCGTCAGTCTATCGAATGGCCATCTGTCGTCTCAGAAGAGGTTGTATTCTCTCGTTTGAATAAGTACTATGAAGGATCAAAATGGACCCAGTCTCCTGTATGTGCGGTGTGTGGTCAGTATAAGAGAGATTCGCAACAGTATGAATTCAAGTCCGAGTCCACGGAATCAAATGTTGGGTTGGATATCCTTCGTTTTCAAGGTCGGTATGATCTTACGCCGCAAGCTGCGGCATGTTTGTCTTCCGTGTTTGAATACAATAATATTCATCTGAATGGCGTAATGCTTGATCACCACGGCGTGGTTTCTGATGCGGCTGACATGGCAGAACTAAATATATGTAAGGAATGTTATTCTATGTTGTCCAAAAATAACATCCCTCGATGTGCAATCGCCAACGGTCTTTATCGAGGGGAGCTACCGAAAGAGTTTCGCGACCTTACGTGGGTGGAAGAGAAGATATGTGCAATTTATTGCAACACCGCTCATGTAACACGTCTATTTCAGTCTTCTGATCCTTCGCAGCCTAAGGTATTCCATGGAAACACATGTGCACATGAAATGAATATTGTTTCGACTGCATCCGTCTTACCGCGAACACCTACCGATGTCACAGGACAACTGAGCGTCGTTTTCATTGGCCCAGGAAAATTTGATCCGAAACAGCTCGGAACAACGTTCCGTGTACGCAAAGCGAAAATATGGGGCTTCTTGGTGTGGCTCAAGTTTCACAACCGATTGTATTCTGACATAACTCTCGATCATGACAACCTTGAATTATATTCGGATGATGACCTCATTCCTGGTCTGATGGATCGCATACTTGAGGATCATGAATTAGATGCTAAGACTGTATTTGATGAAGAAACAGCGGGCTTCGAAGACCATCCAGCCACACTGACTATGCACCAACAAGACTTCATTTCACGAGCTGACGCTGACCTTTCAACACAATCGGGCGACTGCCGCTTGAACTCAGACTCGATTCCATTTCTTGAACGAATGGGTGTGTCTGATCCTGAAAGTGACAAGATTAATGGTAGAACGTTCACTGCTGCAGCGTTGCGGAACCTCATTCCTCGGCCTTCGAATGTTCCTGATCTCGTCATTCACCGAGGTTCACATCCTGTCGATGAGTACAACAACCCTGACCTTTTTCCCGGGATGTTTCCGCAGCTTTTCCCTTTCGGAATTGGGGGTTTTGAGGACAAATCGAGACTGACAGCTCTGTCGTTCGACCACCAAATTCGGTACTTTCTGAATATTCCAGGCCGCTCATTCAGATATCATCAAAGCTTCGTCTTTGTTTCTCTGAACATACAACAGCGTCGCACAGCTCATCGTCAGACTGCGTTCACGTGCAGAAAAACCAACTTCGAAAAGCTTGCTCAAAAATTTCGCACACTCACTCCCGAACTATTGCGTAAGCTGGCTTCTCGTCTAGAAGAAGAGCACAGAATCAGTGATTTATCGCAGGAGGAGAAGAATGCACTTACGCTGTTACGGTACGTGAACACAATATCTGCTCGAATTCCTGGATCTGAAGCGTCGAAGATATACATTCGGAATGAAATCCGGAGCTTTTTTGGATACTTCGGATTGCCTCATTTATTTTTTACATTCAATCCGAGTGTTGCTCACAGTCCTCTTTTTCAAGTAATGCATGGAGATGCCTCCGTGGATCTCTCTGAACGGTTCCCTCGTATGGTGTCCGCGCGCGAGCGTGCTATTCGCCTTGCACGAGACCCAGTAGCAGCTGTTGAATTTTTTGATTTCTCCGTACGTTGTTGTTTTGATTATTTGCTTGGATGGGATTTCGATAAACATCGATCCGATCCCGAGGGAGGTTTGTTTGGCCAGCTACGAGCATTCTATGGAACTTGCGAGTATACAGAGCGAGGATCACTCCATGGACATTTTCTCATTTGGTTCAAAGGTGGTATGAACCCAACGGACATTCATCACCGTTTACATGATGAAGAATTTCAAAATAGATTCTTCGAGTTCTTTGATAATATAATCTTCCATCACTTGCCTGATGTTGAACACTTGGTAGATCCCAGTTTCGAACCTCGTGTTGAACGTCCACCCAAGCCTCCCTCGAGCGAAATGACAAATGACACGCAAGCATCATCGCAGTGGAAAACAATGTTTACTACGGAAGTAAAGAAATGTGGAGAAGTGTTACAACGACATCAGTGTCGTCCTGTATGTCACAAATACGGTAACGAAGGAAGATGCCGATTTCTGTTTCCTCACGAGACGGTCGAACGCACTCATTTCAATCCTGAAACGAATTCGGTCATTCTGAAATGTCTGGATGGCAACGTCAACTTTATTACTAGAATCATGGTGTGGATAAGGATAAGATGTTCTGGCTCGAGCCCGGCCCTCTGATTTCGACCACCACGAACGTGGTCTACCTCTGTCGGCCGCTCATCAAGTACGTGAAAATAATCGCGGGTCAGTAATGTCCGCTTCCGTACCTTGTTCGTTTCTGCCAATAAAGTGCCAGACCAGATCAAGAAGTCATCCAAGGAATCCCACAAGTATAGATATAGGCTATTCCTCGTTCCTTGCACGTCCATCCTTGTTTCTCGGATACTGGAAGAGGAGGGTGTACTTGGCGACTTGACCATCTCGTCATACAACCTACAGTTCATACCCCTCGAGGACGATGCCGTTTCGCTCGAATACGGCATTGAATTCAAGAAACTATGGGTGGTAATTATCTCAGTTGATCGTTCAAGCCTTTGTTTCAAAGTCTCTATTACAGGACGGCGACGAAACCATCATATACAACTCAGCGTTGGCCTTGAATGCTCTCCAGCGCACATTCAGTCGGTTTCCCCGAATCATTGGAAAAGGAGATTATGCTTCTGTAATGGTTCAGTAAATTCACGCGCGTTTGTTGCGCTAATTTTTGAGTCAGAAACTTGCTACGCTCTTGACCAAACCTCTTCCTGACCAGCTGTTTGCCTCGGTTGATTCGCTGAACCCCATGGCACCGTTTGACTCCCTGATCATCTTGGACCGACATGTCGATATGATCACCCCGTTACTGACTCAGTTGACATGCCAGGGTCTCGTTGACGAGTTGATCGGTATCAAGAACTGTGAGCTTGCGTATGCTCGGACCTGATCGAACTTCTGAACCCTTGTTAGCCCCCAAGCCGAACCCCCTTTGATCCTCTTGAACCCACCATCTGCACCGGATTCGACAAACCCAACTTCAAGCACCTCGCAGCAACCTGCGACCATAACGTCAGTCACGAGCGAGAAGACCAAGAAACATTTCTTGTCTGCGACGACGGACCCCTTGTTTGCAGAATTGAGAGACTTGAACTTTTCCTCTGTTTGCAAACGGTTGAATCGTGTTGCGCATCGAATTGATAAGGACCACAAAGTGAGCGCGCTACCTTGCATGTTGCCAACGTTATCTCATGCGCTACACAGGCTCGGTTGCAGGCCAAGACAGTAGCACAGCTCCGTGACTTTGTTGGCAAGCTGGGCGGGTTGAAATCAGAACACGAGGCACTGAGACTACGTGAGTGATTTTCATGCGTTGTATTGTCTTCGCTGTCGACGTTGAATGCCAGATACTGGTCTGTCGGAGGTGATGGTTCCACAGACACGCACAGAGCTATTTAAAAAGTCTCTGGAAATCCAGCAAAGTAAGTGAATTGGTATCAAGGTAGCTCATCGTGTAATTCAGAGCTCTTTCTAGACCTCCTTGCTTCATATGAAACTACAGCCCAGATCAACACCATTGAGACCGCCCATGGTGATGCTTGCGAGACAAGCACCTCCTTCAGCAATCATCTCTGCCCCCCATGCATACATCTCAGCGGTTTCTCTCAGGTTAACCTTGAGTGAAACAAGATGAAATTAGAAGGTTCTTCTTTTCTTCTGTCTGCGAGAAAAGCACTGAAATGGCATGTGTGTCAGTCGAAAAGTGCTTGTCTCGTTGGACCAAGCACGAGAAAGTCCTTTCGCCAAGTTTGAGCCAGGGAACGAGGCGGACTACATTAGTGAGGCAGTCATCCTTGATCGCCAAGCTATGGATCGCTGCCCACCTGGTCACCACAGGCGATGGGACTCACTGAATCAGCTTGCCATTCATCTCTGGCACCGTTACAACTGTTTGGGTACAATAGCGGACATCGAGGAAGCAATTGTCTGTTCCAGAGAAGTGGGGCTATCGGAGCTTTTCCCAGATGGGCACCCGCTTCGTTCAACGTGTACGTGTACTCTGGCTATGCGCCAATCAGCGTTAGGTTGGTGCAATGTGTTGCGCAAAAGAGCAGTGTCATCAGTAATCCCGCGGAGAAAACGAGTGCAGACGATCGAGACAGCAAGGGCAAAGGGTCGACCTCCAAGAAGCTGTTTGCACACCCTATTGTCGGCTGGAAAGGTTTCGAGGACGTGGTATCGACCATTCCGAGTCCTGGAAAGACATTTGACATTATACAAGAGATGCCTTATGAAACAGGGTCTCCATCTATTCCTACGTTTCGTAAGTGCAGATATTTTGGGATGGTGGCTGCGTCATACGCTCACACCCCACCGACAACCCCAGTGCATCCGCCGGGATTGCCTTTGTCCTTAATAAGGAGCTCATCTCAACCTCCTCCACCACACTCCACGAACACATCCCCGGTAGGGCCGCATCCCTGTATCCATAACCAACATCTACGCACCGAACTCCCCCAATGCACACGCCGCTTTTTGGGACACCACACAGCGCGGTGAGTCATGTCAGTAATTTGTCTCTCCTCTTTCGCTTTCGCCGTCGTTCGCGCTTCAATCTTGCTCTGGGGCGCGTGACACGAGGTCGCGGACTCGCGGTGGTTGGGTGGCGCGGGTCGATCGATCGCGATCGGGTCCCGTCTCGCAGCCGTACTTCTTACTGCATTTGGCATTGATGCCAAACAAGTACAAGTTGTATAGGGAGCCATAGCCCACCATCGTCCAGTGCTGCAAGAAACCTGCTGATTATTCGCGCAAGCCCATGTCTCAGTCTGAGTTACCACTACGTGCGGTCATTGCTAATATAGTCACTCCCGCCAACACTGAACGTGCGCTTCCGTGCTTGGCCGAACTCGCTGACCATGCCCTCGCCCTCGCCCATCAGCAAGCTGGCCATGACCCAAACAACGCTCCTTCAGACATCTGCACCAAAAATCGCCAGGCAAGGATACTATACTCTGTGGAAGACAGAGCGGGACTCCCAATCAAAGTGGTCTTGTACCAGGATGTGCCTGCGGTGCAAATCCAGCGAGTAGTCGTCAACTTGCAAACAGAGACCGTACAATGCGATGGCCGTCCCAGTCTTCCCATAGAAATGCGGCAGATCGAACGTGCTCGACAAGAGAGATCCAGCTGTATCTGCAGGAGTCGTTGCAGAGACTGTGTGGTATGTGGAAACCATGGAAGGCACCCAAAGTTCGCTGCGACGCTTGGCAGGTGAGGTGGTTTTTCTTTTCTTTTCTTTTGTCTGACCTAACGAATTTGTGTCAGGACTTTTTGAAATGTCTCGAATCGAATGGTATTTTCTCCGCCCAGTCACCAATATGCGCTGATTCTCCTTTCTTCGAGAAGCCGTGTCCGTCATGCCAGGTGTCAATGACGCTGTGCACATCCTGTCACACCGTCATTTGCTTGAGTTGGGATTGTCCTGTGTCCCGGCTCATTCCATTCCAGTCATGCTCCCGCGATACCTATATGGCCGCCTGTCTGCCTTGCTTACAGCCTGAGAACGCACGGGACATCCCGCCTCCGAGTCTCGGACAATGTCCCCAATGCAATCTCTGGTTCTGTAATCGCAAGCTGACGTGGTGCCTGGGCCGACCCAAAGAGACTACTCGCAGCTATACCATATTTGGGATGTCAAGCAGGGTGGTTCGAGAGCACCCACCCAGGCCTATTGTATGTTCTTACTGCAACCAGGGTCAAGCCACGTCAGAATGCTACAATGAAGGATGTTGGTCGATGATGGGACAAGTTAGAAGTCTAAGAATCATGTTCCCCTGGGTGGGATCTCGTGCGCGTGCGAACGTGGTTGGATCTGCGACAACTGCAAGGAGCCTCCGATGGCAGACTGTCTCAAGCAGTGCCCACAATGCAAGCGGGCGTATTGCGTCCACGGGTGCTCGGAGTACATCCAATTCTGCCCCGAGTGCGGTCGGACAGCGCTGTGCGACGACTGTGCGGAAGAAGACTGGCGTTCGTTCACGGAACTGGACGGGTCAGAGGTTCAGGTGGAGCTGGTGCGCGCATGTCACACCGGTTCCTGCTCGAACTTGTTTTGTGAAGAGTGCTTGGAGCGGCAGAGATGCGCAGATTGCAACCAGCCGCATTGCAGTTCGTGCCTGGACGGAGGCGAAGGCTGGTGCAGGTCCTCAGGCCTCAGGCTGCGACTGCCTATTTCGTGAGCAGTGCGTGCAGAATTGCAATAGTTGTGGTACGACGTATTGCGATGAATGCGTGCCGTCCGAGTATTGCGTCGACTGCAGCCTTGATGTACTATGTGCCCCGGCGGTATAGTACTAGGATCAGGAATATTCAGCGAGTGATTAGTAGACCTAATATCGATCAAATATCACGAGTTTGTTCATAAACATGAGCGCGGCATCTTCGGGAACCTTCCAGTTCAACGTCCAAAATTGACCAGTCCAGCTGCAGCTACTAGTAGCCCAGTGTCAACAGTCACGGTAGGCATTAGTCCGAAGTTGCAAGCAGGCGCGTCGTTCTCTCCTGCAGACCAGCCCCGTCCATGTGAATCGTAATAGTAAGCATCCCCGATGATCTGGTTTGAAGCGCAAGCTGGGCATCCGGGACAGCGAAGGTGCATTCGGGCCAGACGGTGGTCCTGGCGATCGGTTCACAGCGCGTCGGAGGAGGGACACGCTATGATCTTCCTCTCACTGCGCTGTCATTCCCTGACCGTTTTGATAGGCCTTTCTACCAATGCTGACTTCACAATTGACCCATCCTGTTTTTGACCAGCCCTTCCACCCGGTAAGAAAATCACTTTACACGGCCTCGTACGGTTCTTTATTTGACTCATTTCCAGGGAACAATTACCCTGCAGTCGTTTCTCAAGCGCTCCTCAAGCACTCGAATTCCCTCACGAGTCGGATGCCAAGGACCCCTTCCGCATATTCGATCTTCCACGGCGGAATCTATTGTTCGAGGTCAGTTCGTATCGTCAACATGTAATAGTATAGCAATAGTCTGATGCTCTCCCTTCAGTTCCAGCTGTTCCGTAGTGCGCGGCATCACTATCGATGTCGTAAATAGACTCGACGTCGCCAGTCAGTCGCCTGTGCCAACCACCGACTCGTTTCAGTACGTTGCACAAATTCTCTTTCCATTCATCATCGTAACACTCCCTCAGCCGGTCCTACTGGATGCAGAAACAGCGCCCTGCTACTTCAGGAATTACAGTACTGCCATACGCGCGACTGGATTGTTCTCTACCTCCTTCGAGGTGTGTTGTCTCTGTCGATCAACCATTTCGTCTCCCTCATTCCTGTCCCGTTATAAATCTCGTCAACTCTACAACCACTTACGCCTACGGCCCTCGCACACGCCTGTATCAGCAGGCAACCTTCGCGTTCCAAAGGCTACAGCGTCTATTGAACGTAAGCAGCCGGTGACTGACCAGACAGCATAAAAACAATAGTGGACGTCGAGCTAGACTCCGTACTATGAGCAAGCCTGCACGTGACGACTCAGTTAGCTGCGGGCCTCGAAAAAAAGGTCTCTGCCATCCCCTCGCATGGCGGTGCTGTCCTCTGCCAACCTTGTTCGCTTGCCAATGTCAACGCACGATCGTTCGGCCTTCTTGGCCTTCCCAACAGAGACGATATTCAGCATCCTCCGCTTTCTAGGTCCCCAAGACCTCATTCGTTTAAAATCCGTACGTCTCCCTCAAGATCCCAAACTCCCCATTCACCCAGATCACAGGTATCAAAACACTTCCACGCAATCACTCACGACCAACTCACATTCTGGCGCAACGTGTACACCGAGACACGTACCCACCTCCCACTCCCGCCGGGCCCCTACCCCTGGAAATCTGCCCACTTTCTTCAACGCGCCCTCGACCACTCCGCACGCATCGCGCGCACATGGACGACCACACCGTTCGCAGCCCAGTCTTTTGTTGTCCCGCGTCAAACCTTCGGCGTCAAGCTACGACTCAGGCCGTCGGATCCACTGTGTCGCCGGGCGGTGGGTCATCACGACTCGGAGCCGGAGCATGCCCCAGGCAGGTGACACCGTCGCAACAGAACTTTGGTTGCACGATATTAAGTCCGGCAGAGATCAGATTCTGTGGGAGGATCGTGACAGCGGCCTGAAGTTGGCCCGGTGGTTCGCAACCTCCTTGATGACCCCACAAGCCTATCTTGTCTACGTTGTCGTTCATTTCGGGTTGGGGAGGCTCGAGGATCCTGTGTGCGTGACTCTGCTTCTGCCTTTTACTCCGACTGTGTGGGTGTAAGTATCTACATCTTTTCTCACCCTGTTCTTCACAGGAAACTACTCGAGTTTGTTGCCGACGACGACACGGGACACCTATCGGGCCCGACGCACGCACTTGATGTCCCGACATGGTGTCTGCCGCAAGAAGTATCCAACCCGGGCCTCCGCGTTACAAGCACCAGCGGCTGTGGCTCGAACGGCAACACACCTGCTTCGTATGCCTACATCTCGCTCTGCCGGTACGGAAAACCCGCGCACTCGTCGGTTCTACAAAATTCCCAAATCTCGGACACGCTGGTGAGTCAGTTCGTCAATTGTCCTCGCCGGTTTGCCCGACGACTCAAAGGGAATGAAATTCATGCTCACACCGCTCTAAGCGTTTCGGGTCTATAGGATATACTGATAAACGACTGTGGCCCCGGATGGTCACAATCTGCTTTACGCCAACGCACCTCTTCGTGCTCTGCCGCGCCTATCTCTCCCAGGGACTCGGCCCTTCAGAAGTCCAGACATTGGAACTGAATGCATGGTGGGTAGAAGAACTTGGAAAGAAGCCTCCGAAACCTAAGAAAAACAAAGCGGACGGGGTTGATGAAGACGAAGAGATGCCCGATGTAGAAAACGAAGACGAAGAGGATGATTGGAAAAAGTTTTTCGACGATGAACCTAATGCCAAACAGGTGAAAAAGGTCGTGGGCGTGCAAGGCAGGACTCACCAGTTGACCTTCCACCAATCGCTTCACTCGTTGCAAGCTCACCGCGCTGTATTCACGCGAACATGGCTCACCTTTCTACCCCGCCTTTCGTCTGTATCGATCAACGCCAATCGAACCTTGACGACGCGAGCCCTGAGCGTTATGCATAGGGGCGTGCTTCCCCACTTGACCAGACCGATCCTTGTAATGGACTGGATAAGTGCATGCGTTGACTTTGGTAAGTGGTGTCACAAACTGCGAGATAAATAATACTCATGCTTCGTCAGGGGGGGCTGTGGGTCTTTTGGCACTCAACGCATTGTTCATCTTGATGAGGGACTATAACTTGGGAGTAGTCGCCTGTCATTCCCAGCCTTGATTGACGTTTTGTCTCCAGAGATTACCCTTCGTTCTATACCCGACTTTACGCCTTTCTCGATAGAGACCTCCTCCATCTCAAGCACCGCGCAAGGTTCTTTCGATTAACCGAGCTCTTTCTAAGCTCAACGTTAGTTTTGCTACCATTTTTTGAACCCACGAGTTTGATTTCACTGATTTGGTGTTCCAGTCATTTGCCAGCATCACTTGTTGCATCGTTCGTCAAACGACTGTCCCGGCTTTCTCTTGCTGCCCCACCTACTGCAATTATCATGATTATACCGTTCACTTACAACCTCTTCAAGCGACACCCTGCCCTCATGGGCATGATCCACAGGACACAAGAAGTAGATGGTCCCTTCATTGGCAAGTCGAGAACGTTTAGGTGATAGGGCTTTCTGACGAGTTATGCAGACCCTTTCTTACCGGACGAAGCTAATCCGAACATCACCAACGCCATCGATTCGTCGCTATGGGAGCTTTATTCGCATAAACAACATTATGACTCTGCAGTATCCACATTGGCACGGATATTCGAAGAGGCATTTACAAAGCCAGGTTACTCCATGGAGGATTTTCTGGATCATACGTATGGAACGGTAAGATGGTGCTTAATTTGTGTTATCGTTTTCGCTGAGTGAGCGCGTGTTGTCGAAACAGCTTATTGAAGCAGAGACAAAGCGTCCGATCAAAAAGGAGCCCGCCTTAGCCATGGAGCTTGTTAAAAATCCATTCCCGTCGGCGTCGCACAGAGCGTGGGCGCGATCGTGAGCGCAACCGCGACCATAACTCGAATCTGGGTTCGCCCAGCGCCAGTACGGTCAAAAAGGGAGACGAGCTATTTTTACAGGTAGTGACACCGACACCACCGCCGTCGTCAGTGAGCTTCGCTTGATGCACGAGATGTTGATGCGCGACCCGACGGTCAATCCGATATCGCTCGTGCCCTTGTATAGCTGGACGGACGCGCTGACGAGGATGACAACACTGAGGTTCATGCATTCGGTTGCCACTCAGGCGAGGAGTGGGGACGGGGACGGGGACGGGGACGGGGACGTGTGTTTTGTGTATACGGACTACGTGCTGCTTGCTGAGGAGGACAACAGAGACGATACAGACAACGAACACAACGAACACCCGGATCTGTCCACGATCATGCGCAGCGCCGAACGTGTGCTCCCGATCAACGTCGTTTCCTCGCGCCAGCTGTTCACAGTGCACGGGTCGTGGAGGGAAAACGATAGAGGGGCTACAGTCGCATACAAATTCACCGTGGACGCGTCCGCAGCCCACTCTGTTACTGCTGTCGTCGGAAAGGCGTCGGCAGGACATCGCGACCCGAGCGCTGACCCCACTGAGGATACCCTCGACCGCTCTCCCCCCCGAGGAATGACTATCAAACCGCTGTCGACGCCCTCCGCGACTTACAATCGAATCGAATCGATCAATGTCAGTGACCTGTGGGAGGTACGAGAACCTTTCCACTAAGCTCTGCACGTTCACCAGCAATACCCTCACTATGTCCCGCCTCGACCGGATCTACGGGAGGCCCCACCTCTCCTCCACACTGTATGACTGGGACTACACACACACCGCGGTCCCGACGGATCATCAGATGGTCCTGGTGAGACACACCCCGCCCCGCCTCCCTTACCTCGACCAGGGCCGCTGGTCCTGGCCTCTCTCCTTGCTCTCCAACCAAACCCTCCTGCGGGACATAACCTCACTTGGCAACTCCCTCCAAACCGCACTGGACACCCCTGACCCAGCGAGTACCACACCCCTCAACACCTGTGGAATGCCTTCAAAAATGACATCCGCGCGCTTGCCCAAAAAACGGCCAAATCCCACATCCGAAGATCACGAACCGAATAGAGGCCCTGACTCGGAAACGGGATGTGTCCCGACTCCTGGGAACCGAAGACCCAGCACGGGGCCTGACTAGAAGTACCCACGTAGGAAAAAAGTTAATCATCACATCCTCCCGATGATGTGCAGGGAGTTCTGGCACTGCTGTCGTGGAGAGCGGTCGTATTTCAACAAAGCATAATTTTCTCGAATTAAACAGCGCTCTACTTGTGCGTAGAGGCTTCTGGTGGCTAACCGGGTTCGCTAATGCCTTCTCTGATGCAGGATCCAGTACATGGACACAACGACGCTCGGAGGTTCAGGGATTCTAGGCATATAGTGAGATTTCACATTGCGGTGGGAGTTGGGCTTCTTCTAACAACTGAAAGCCAAGATGCCCATCTCTTTACTGATCAGTAAGAACTTATATCGGTGGCGTGTCATCCTCAGTAGTCCTGACAAGCGTTTCACAGGTTCAGCTGGTATTATTGATCCAAATTCCTCGAGAATCGTTGACAAACGTTTGTTCCTCAGGCTCGGGACTGTACCAGTTACTTGGTGTTTGAATAACCTCAGAATCTTGTTCTTCAGCGGTTCCCTGTTGGAAAATGGATGAGGCGAGTGCTGCAATCGTCTAACTGCACATTCCATCACTGACCCCGTGTCCAGCCTTAATGTCCTCATCTGGGGTATAGCACTCATCTGCCAAGCAGCTTGCACCATCTTTGCAGGCCTCTTCGTGTGCAGACTGTTCCTGAGCATGTGTGAGGGTTCCATCACGGCCGAGTTCACGATCGTAAGTTCCATGACATACACATGCAAGGAACGGACGTTGCTGTTCGGGTACTGGTGCGAGTATGCTTCTCTTTGGGTATCATGGTCTATTCTGACGGGCTGCTAGTCCTAATGGATGGGATGGGTAGAAGGATTATATTGGTTTGCGTGCAGTCCTGACTCGTACCACAGCAGGAATCGTCGTCGGTTTCATTAGCTTTGGATCTCTGCACGTCAAAACAACTAGGTTTGCTCCCTGGCAATGGTGCGTGCTTTGTCCGTAGAGAACTGACAGTTAGCAAGGTTGATCGTCATTACTGGTGTCATAACGCTCATGCTGGCAGTAATATACTGGTACCTCACCATCCTTGACTTTTCGGCGTGACTTATAATGTATTGTACAGGTTCCTCTTCCCCGATTATCATATTGATGCATGGTTCCTCAGACCAAGTGAGCGTACAACGGCAGTCCAGCGGCTGAAGGTGGGTGAATCACGGACTCCATATCCGCTTTCGTTCCGATTCAACCCTAGCAAAATCAAACGGGCATAGATAATGAACATTTCAAGAAGAAACAGTATGTCTTCGCGCATCCGCGACCCACTTTTAGCATTGACGAAAGTACGTAGGACGATTGAAGCGCTCCTAGACCCCAAAGCAGATGCTCTTTGCACTATTTCGCTTTCGATAACATTCCAAACTCGCTCACGAATCAACGCTAGATCATCGTATCGTCCTTTGGCTTTTCCTATCTCGACACTACCCTTCTGGGATGCACGGAAGGATTCATCCAAGTCATGATCTTCCTGATGGGCGTAACGCTCGCGTCCTGGATCCCGAATGGCCATGCCTACATTGGTGCAGCATGCTACATCCCATGTCTCGTTGGGGCGTTGATGATCGAATCCTTACCCTGGAGCAATCGGGTCGGGCTCCTCTTTGGGACCTGGCTCGTTAATATGCATGGCTCTTCGTTCCTCTTTACCTGGTCCTGGCTGACCAGCGTGACGGCGGGACACACTAAGAGGGGTTCGTTTATCTAGTTTTCATTGTGTCCTCGCGCCCCTCTCATGTAGATCACGACCAACGCAATCGTACTCGGTGTCTACTGCATCGGAAACTCTGTAGGTCCTTTCATGTGGCAATCCAAGCATAAGCCGAGGTGCGTCCTTTCATTTTATCATTTTGCCTCTGTTTCCCCGACCCCGTTCATCGTTCCCGCGTATAGAAACCGTGTCCCGTGGGTCGTCATCGGCATCTGTTGTTTTGTGTGCCCGCTTTTGTTGCTGTTCATCCGGTGGACGTTAGCCTGAGAGAACGCCAGATGTGACGCCAAGCTCGTCGTGGAGGAAGACGAATACTTTATCGACGAGTTTGAGGGGAGAATGCGCGTGCAGGTCAAGGTGGACAAGGTACGTTGGTGGTGATCGTGTATCGGGCGCAATACTCACTCTATCAACTGAATCTACACCCCGTTAGGATTCATGAATTTGACGGAATCCCAAATTCAGATACGTACTGTGGGGGACTTGGGTTGGTGTGCAACACATAAACAGAATGGTCAGAGAATACCTGAGTATACATTCGAGGAACGTGGATATCATAATTAGATGCCTGAGAGATGTAAAGTTCCTGCCAGAAAGTGCTTGTTCTAACTTCTAAATCGTCATTCGGGCAACGCTATGCCTGTCAAACCACTGTCCTGTAACATTTTAACTTCTTAGCTGCATCTCCGCCAGATAAGAATTAGAACCCGTTCTCATTCGCCCAGGCTCAGCCATTGGAAGTGCAATCAAATATGAAAGCGTCTCGTGGAGTATTACTCCTTATCTCAAATGTGCAGGATCTACCTAACAGTCTCCCCATTCTAGATGGCCTCTGAATCACCAGCGAGGTCGGTCGCTTCTTGGTCTGCAAGAAGCAAACATTTCCCTACGACCAGACTCGAACTAACAAGCGGTGTCGAAGGTATACTGCTACTAGCAGTCCTGGCTGGGCCGAAAAAGATACGGCCTCAGCCGCCTCACAGGTTCCACGTTCCTCGCATACGTTCTGCCATCCCTCGCATATCAATACTTGAACAGGAGCCCTAGTACAGCTCGAGGGAATGCACACATACCGCTTGGCGCTCTTGCCTGCTCTTGCGTGGTTTACTATCTGGCGCCCAACGTAATAGACTCGGCGGACATGGAGTCGTCGGAGTTCTTTGAGGGTGATTACTAATCAAGAGTTCAAACGCGACTAGTTCAAGTTACAGCGACAATTGTACATCTTCCCGTCGCGATCGATGTTTCTCTTTGAATGTTTTACTGTTAAGTGAGTTCACTTTAAATTAGTCTCGTCCACATCTGAATTTTACAGTTTGTTTTTCCCAGCCCCAGAAAGACGGATGGACAACCGAATCTTGCTTGGACCCATCGTTCGCTTCGCAGTACTTACAAGAACATGGCTCAAAATACGAGCGTCGCCTCCGAGCTCGTCATTCACCGCTTCCTCACACTTGCAGATGTCCAGGTACTTGCTGCCCAATAGCAGGCTGACCGTACAGTCGCCCTAGTTGTCGACGATCTCGAGGCCAGCGAGACACCAGAGAGCATCCTCTTTGGCATTGTCAGTGGCGATCAGAGTAGAGATCGCACTGATAGAGCACTCGCCACACCCTGGTTCATGTTCCTGTGGACTCTCAACACTCAGGAATAACATCTGTCTTGAGGCCATCTGCCAGGCGAGTACTCCCGCCCCCTCCTGTCCCGTTCGAATCCCCTGACCCTTCCCCCAGCAAGTTGCACAGTAGGCCTCTCGTTTCTGTCCCAAGCACCAGCGTAAGGTCGAGTTCTGTCGGTTGTGCAAGATACTCCGTCTTCGCCAAGTATGCCCACCAGGCACGCGCTATCAACCTATCGGATCAGGACATCCTCCAGCATCACCTCGACACTCGCGTCTCCAAACTCAACACCTCCGTTGATGATATCCTCAACCTCTTCATCATGGCCAAAAAAGTGCTCCGCCCAGCCATGATCAAATTACTATGACAAGCTCACTAAGACGTTCCTTCTTCCTTCTTCCTCTACCACGTCACCCTCCATTTCCGGTAGATGCGATGAAGAAATGACCCGTCCGTGACCGTCTCGTAGGTCATATTCTCGTCAGCGTACTCGCAGTCCCAGTAGGGCAGCATGCCAACGAGGACGACGCCCGCTCCAAAAGTACCCGCATCGTCGCTCTACTTGGGCTACCCAAGGTGCCTTCCGCGAGCCTCCTCGAAGCGTAAGTCGCCGTCTCTCCGCCGACATTCCCTCACTCATCTTCTCCAGCTCTCGAGAGACATCCTCCGCATCAAGAAGATTCTCTACTGTATGCTTTCCCAGCACTCATCGTTTCCTCAATCTATGCCAGCGACTCCACATATGCTGGCTACCACCCCCTCCTCCCGCCTTCTCGACCTCGTCAAGCCCTCGACGACTTTGTCCCCGAACAAGTCGAAGCCTACCTCATGGGTTGCGAGCTCTGCGTGAATTCCACGGAGACTATCTCATTTATCGACGAGCCCTTTGTTCACTCTGACGGGTCCGCCGTCTCCGGTCCGAGCAGCTCCTTGCCCTACGACACCACCACCGTCCAGCCGTCCTCGGCAAAGCCCGCGGGTACCTGCCTGAGCACCCTCGAAATGGCGCTCTACAACCCTGTACGCGTCAATCCGCCCAGTTCACCGAGCTTATCACCACGACCAACGCTGAACACCCTGCCTTCCCTGCACAAGTACTCGTCGCACGCTGCAGAGAGCTCTCGCCGGAGGTGAGCGTACGTAAAGAAAAGGAGAAGTTCCACCGCATGGAGCTCACGCGTGCCAAGAGGTTGATTGAGGAGGAAGAGGAAGAGGAAGGTACCAAAAGAAGGAGACCGAACGGGCGAGACGGGGGATTGAGTCGATCAGGACGGAAGAAGCCAAGAAGTTGGTTTCAGGATTTGATGAAGCGCAGCGGGCTCAAGGTGTCGATTGCGGTGCGTCCTGGTCCCTTCACTGTTCCCGCTAACGCTCATACATTGTCTAGGACACGGAGGACTTGAGCGAGGACAGGCTGATTCGTCTCCAAGTCGAGCAGCTGGAAAAGGAGAAAAAGGACAAGCACGAACTTTTGCGGATCGCTGCGAAGCGGATCGAACACATCCACATCGAGCGGGCCTACCGCAGAGAAGAACGCCCGCTTCTTGGCCAAGGTATGCCGAATGACAGGCCACGGACCGCGAGACCTTTGACGCGCTCCAAAAGGCACGAGTAGAAGAATTGCCTGGCAAGAAGTGGTTGAGCTGGATGCAGACCGAGTATGAGGCGCACCGGGGGACGTTGTTGGCTGCACGCAAGGAGGAGTATGAGAGACAACGGGCAGTGGCGGAGAAGAAGATGGAGGACGCGGTCGGCGGGGGTTTGGACACAGTCGATGTGGACGAGGTCGCGTTTAGGCAGTGGGAGGTCTCGCACAGCAATGTTGCAGGTGTGCAGGACGACGCGCCTCCGCCATACAGTTTAGAGGTCATGTCTTCTGTGCCCCAGACACCAGTGGGCCAGCAGGAAACCTAAACATCGAGGCTGGAAGCGGTGGACGGAATTAATGGCAGACCGCCGCTTGTTCCCACCGACACTCCCTTCCATCGTTCCTCTCCTTGCCATCTTAGAACTCGTTATTCTACCCACTGACGAACTCAAATTTTCGTGCCTTCATCGGGTTCGTTTATTCATCACCCTGCCTCTTGCGATATCAAGGATGAGGGCTGACCATGATATGGTCAAGCAGTGCCACCAGAGGATGCAACCGATTATTTCTCTTGGGAAACCACTCAGCCCACCCTCGCGAATGCAAACGAGCTGTCAGATCCGTTGCGTCACGGTCACAGCGTTTTCATTCACGAAGTCAGTCGTCTTGTCGGGTTGACCGCGGATGACGATGTACCGCGGACGTTTCGGACAGCTTGATACGACTGTTCACGACCTTTTGAGATGGCTGCCAATGACACCAGCCAAGAGCCGGTCACTTCCTCAGGGACTAATTCCATACGACCCGTCTTACGATCGCTCATGCTTGCGCATACGCTCTTGATTTCTCCTCGTCCCCCTCTTGTTCGCGCTGCTTTACTATTCTACACCTCATAGTCGCCGCCGGCCCATATTCATCCTCAACCTCCTCGCAATCGCCATGGATGTTTCCATAGGAGTGCTTGCGGATACCGCCGGAGTGAGTCGACAGCTGAATTGACCCCGTCATCCTCAGAAGTTGATTGCCTCGACAGGTTCATACCATACTCTCTCCTCAGGACCCTTTACCGCCAATGGTGCGTGCTTCTTTGGCATCCATGGTTTCGTTTCAGGCTCATGAATGTTCTCACAGTTGTATATTGCGAGCGGGATTATCGGCATTTTTCTATCTATGCTAGTCGACCTCATCCTGTTGATGCGCCTCATCTCTGCATACCTCAGTCGGGTAGGCACCGGTCGATTCGCGCTCGTCGTGTCCCTCTCCGTCTTTCTCAAGGTCGCTCGGATGATCAACATCATCATTTTCCTCAAGATCTTGTGTGATATCACGAGGTCCGGCGACCAGGATGTCATCACTGCGTACTTTACATTACCCTATCTAAGATAGAGTGGGTAGCGCAGGTCGTTGACAACAGCCATGCGTCCGTCATGTTTCTCTGGACTATCTACGGACAGAGGACCATCACGCTGTAAAAGGATGATGAAAAAGACGCACGAAAAACTCTTCAAGGTTTGTCTCAACGGGGGACCTGGATACGCACTGACTCTACAATATCCAGCGCTGCATCAGGGAACGGGCAGGAAGACACTGCGATCAACGAGCCAAATAAAAACAAAAACTGTGCTCCCTCCCCTGGTACCGGAGGCAATGGCTAGGACGAAGATCGCCTTGTGCCTGGAGACGATTCGTTCAGTCAGTCATGTCGCTTGAATCCTCCGACATTCCTCGAAAGCACAGAAGAGGTGTTACTTAGTCATCCTCCTTCTTTTCCTGCTTACCTACCATTAATTTCAGCTCCTTGAGAGCGACCAGAGTCTCCGAGAGTGCTCAAAGTCACGTTCGAAACGTCTGAATTCTTGGACTCTTGGAGCAGCGTTCCACAACCATATCTCGACTACCTGGACCTGTCATTCTTCACCTTTCGAACTAGTACCTTCTATCTTGGTGCCACCCGAGGTCATTGAGCTTGACGGTCTCGCAACAAACGTAGGTGAGGTTACTCAGGTGAAAAAGACAAGGCCCCAGTATTTGATAACACTGTGCGTTGTATTTGCCACCAGGAGGCCGTTCTCCGTGTTGACATTTATCACAAATCATTCTAGAACTCCTGAGCATCTCTGGGTTCCTCATGCGCCCCAACATTCTCGACACCCACCGTTGACATTTTTGAAATCAACCGAAAGGAGTGCACGGCGAGACTGTTGCTCGAGTACCCCAAGTGGTGCATACCGGGTACATTCATGCTCAAATCTGGGGCCCCTACAGAGGAAGACTCGAATGTCAAATCTGGTAACTTGAGAGTGTTGTGATCGAGGTAAGCTCTGTTTCGGGCAGACCATCGGGGCGCTCACATCATGTCATTTCACTAGACTGTCCTCGGCTCACTGTTTCCCCTTCCCGGGTCGTCTCACAAGTCTATCTATTACATTTCGTTAGTCACCGAACTCAGGCGAACTGTGTAGACTCTCGCCTTCTATCGTTGGACGAGCGATTACAAGTCCACCCGGAAGTTGTATCACGCGCTTGACGACGGTCCTAACCCAGAAATTTATCGTCGTTTCGTCGAGTGGTCTATTGTTCATACGAGTATCTTTAGGTTCCAATGGGCGTGGAAAGAATGGTGCGTTGCTTTTGGCTCATAGTCACTGGATAGTCACGTTGATGATGTTCAACAGGGTTCCGGATCTTTCTTTTATGGGCGGCATCCAGAACGAAACCTTATGTGCAGGGCAATCGAACTGGAAGTACGACTGTTGTAAAAACCCTTCCAGAGCCCATGCGAACCAACCCGAATGTGATCACCGGTCAGCCCCCGGCCCAAAATTCGAATTTGATAACTCTGGTATGTCTGCTTGCTCGATCTATCTTTCGTGCGACCCCGGCTGACTTGCGCATAGTGAATCCCTACCAAGACGCCATACATGCCCTCTTTGTCCTGCTGTGTGGCCGTTCTCAGCCTGACGAAGTCATCTCTTATCTTGACAGTCTCCAGGTATCCCTCGAGGCGATACCTTCCACCCCACATCAATATACATCCATCGACTCCCTAGTACCCTCCATACTAGCCGTCCAATCGCTGCTGTCGATCAGCTTCCCCTCCTTCTCCCACCTCATCAACGCCCTCGAGCGATATCTTGGCTTCCTCTGCTGTCTCTCCAACCCCCATCTTGTCGACCCTCTCAGCGCCGTCTCTACATTCTGGAAGTGGAATCGACAGGTGATCTGGAACATGTTCAACAAGCTGATGCAGTGCCAGATTGTCAACCCTACCGAAGTCATCGCTTAGACGTTTGGGAGCTCGGCCCAAAGTGGTGGCAGGGCAGATCTGGGGAAAATGAATTTGCCATGCGTTGGTTCGTTTGTGTGGGATTTGATCAAGGATGCATTGGACAAGGCGAACTGGAGAGTGATTGTTGCGAGTCGGAGGGTGGACGCGTTAAAGAGCAGGATGTCAGTATTGCGATGCGGTGCGGACGGGGGGAGTGAGGAGGTGGACAGGGAGGCGCCGAAGCCATCACGCAAGGTATGGTTTCGATTATCTTTTAACAGCTCATGCACAATTTCTAAGGGGGGGAAGGGGATTAGATGTGGATAACTCAGCGGAGAGTCCCCAGCTCACCACCACTTCTCGAGGCGTTTAGTATTCTGACTCGGGAGTAAAAGAGTGCACTTTCGAGGGCGATCGGTTCTGGAACCCTTACGCTTTAGCGTGATTGCGGACGAAGTTTGGGAATAACGTCAGACGCACGGCGTGGTCAAATGACAAGTGGAAAGCGCCTGGGAGACTTGGCTATGTATGATGCTATAAACATTTTTGCCGAATAGCTCGTCGTCCTTTCCTTCTCTGACCGGGATCTCTCTGACAATCCTTTGTCCCCGGTATGCATTCCTCCGTAACTATTCTACAACGCTGGGCACCGTCGGTTTCTCCAAGATTCAGGCGTTCACAGTGGGCCCCCCTTCGGGTGTTTCTCGACTGTGCACCCGACACCACGTGGCAAGACTTGGGATGGCGAAGGAACCAGGCGCCACTCGTGAGTTCACCTCAGGAAGCTCATACGGAAATCCTGTGCCCCGTAAGCTTTGTTCAGACTAAGCATAGTGGCGAAGAGCTCCAGTCACTCTCAGTCCACCTTTCCGCATCTAGACTCTTACCTCATGCTCACTAATCGTGTCCTCGAGTTTGCCAAACTTGCGCGGTGTATCTTTAGCCTTGCGGAAGACCAGTATCAGGCGGAAATCGGACTATCGAAGTCGAGGCTCCTGGTTGACTTGACAGGCATTCAAGAGTTTGGCAACGATGCCGTTTTCCGAAACCCTTGCGAAACACTTCAAGTTGCCAAACGTCGCACTATGCAAGGTGTCTGCTCCCACCTTGTACACCTATCATCCCCTCCACCCACCCCTCCACCCTCCTTCTCCCTCGCATCCGTGCTTCATTCTCCGTTGCTGTCACCTTCACTCTTGGGTCCGGCCCTGGACAACCCTGAACCGTATTCGTCAACCGGAGGAACACCTCTTTGACCACAAGCGCAGACCCTTCAAGCGAATGTCTTTCCTTCAACCAGGTCATATCATCAAAGTATGCCCTCATTACACTCATTCCCCGCAATATCCTCAAACGGTTCGGCCCCGTCGACATCGCCAACCTGTGCGTTTTCCCATTCTCGTTCCCTCTCCCATTCACGTTGTTCGTCTTGTTCTTGCCTTAAAGCACGTCAGAGCCGGAGTGGACGCCGAAACCGAGCTCCGGATGAGACACTTCGTGGCGTCCGCGCAGAACAGGAAAGGGCCTGGAGGGACAAGGACGGAAAACGCAAAGCTAGTCTGATTCTTGCCATGAATTACAGTGTTAAGTGGTTCTTCTGGTCCGCTGGAATATTCAAGGTCATCGGCGACACTGCGCAAATAATCAGCCCGCTCATCATCAAGGTTCGAACTCCCATTATCGACCATTGATACAAAATACTCATTTTTGTGGCAGGCTATCATCTCTGCCACCGAGTTGCATGCTGCACGTGCTATAGGTAAACCACTCCTCCCGTCGGAGCTGGCATTGGACTTTGTTTCATTCTCCTTTTTCTACGGCTCATTTCATCCTGGTGCATACAACATCTCTTCTATCGTAGCATGGCCAGTGCCGTCCTCTTGCGGTGTGGTCTAATCACCGCAATCTACTTCCGGGCAACTTCATTATCTCGCGCCCGCGTAGAAATAACAAACGGCAGACTGGTAAACCACATCTCCACCGATGTTTCCCGAATCGCCTTCTGCATGGGTTATTTTCACATGTCTTGGACTGTACCCATTCAACTCCCGATCCGTCTCGTCTTGCTTCTCACAAATTTTGGTCCGAGTGGGCTGGTCGGCTTTTCCCTTCTTGTTGCAATGCTAGCCAATTCGATGGTGATGAAGCGTTTCTTCTGCGTGAGGATGAAGAGCATGATCCAAAGTAATCCAGGAGATGCTGAGCGGCATAAGAGTAATCAAGATCTTTGGGTGGGGAGTATTCTTTTCGAAGCGAGTTACTGAATATCGCCAGCTTGAAATGGGGTATGCTGCTCTATCCCCCGACTATTTGCGCTGAACTCGTCTTTTTAGCTACATACGAAAGCTTTTTGTCCTTCGTGAACGCGCTTGCGTCATCGCTTCCTGTGCCCGTATAGTTACATTTATTGCTTACTCGTTATCCGCCATTCTCGCTCCGCCGCGAATGCATCTTCGTCTCTTACCCCTCTTCGAACTCGTCAGGATGTCTCTCGTACTTCTCCGTGAGTGTTCCCCTGGTCTCCGTTAGTCCGGCTAAGTTGTTCTGCTCCGCAGCCACGTCATTTGGTTCCGTTGCAGACGCTTTCGCCCCATATGGACAGCCTTTTGAAGGAGAAAGATATCAAAAGGCTGTTCATGATTCCTGTCTGGAACCAGATCTGCTGACACTCCCTAACTACGACCTGACTGAGGCCGGCGAGAAAGGTATTTCACTTTCCGGTGATCAGAAAGGAGTCAATATCTGCTGGGCTATTTACCGCAAGATGTCATCATCTTTGACGTTCGTCCTCTTTTTTTTTTTATGAGCACACTTGGAGGATACGTTCGTTTATTGCTAGGATCCCCTCTCTGCACTTGATGCCCACGGTGGGAAAGCCGTATTCTCCAATGTTCTCAGGGATGGCGCAAACCTCGGATAATTGTTACGCATGCCTTGGACTTCTTACCAGAAGTTGACTACATCTATGCTCTAGCTGACGGCAAGATCGCTGAATACGGTACTTCAATGCTACTGATGCGGCTAGAGGTAGATCATTCTGCAAGTTCGTGGAAGAATTTGGCTCGAAGGTGAGATTGAGCCTGTACGTAACACGAAACGCGCAGAGTCCCGTACCAAAGGGAAAAAAAATGATGCGAGAAGAAGAGCGGAATACCGGCTGTACCTCACTGAATTTTTTTCCAGAAATCCCTGTCTGCTGGGAATGGCACGGTGCTTGGACTAATTCTGTTGCTGTCTATTGCCATTTTGCAAGGTTCTAGCGTCATGTCATCGTATCAGTACGCACATTTTACTTCTTTATCCATACCGTTTTCACCTCATTATCATGACCAGGTGTATCTACTGGGAGGAACAGAAGTGGCATTATACGCAAAGATTCTATGTATGTCACCTCCTCTGCATGTCCGTACTGTCTCAGTTCAGTCTTGTAGTTGGGCATTTATGCTGCGCTCGGTGTTGCTCAAGCGGTCGCCGTGTTTTTATGGGCTCCGCCTTTGTAATGCTGACTTACTATGCATCGCAAGAATTGCATAAAGTAAGTTTGTGCAGTCTTCGTGAACAATGTTGTCGATCAATTTCAACTCTCACACCGCGCCATATTCCGCGTCCTGCATGCTCCTATGAGCTTCTTTGAAACAACTGTGAGTTAAGCGCGTTGCCGTTGCATCGATTTCTATGTCACCCTACCAGCTTCTTGGCCGTATCGTTAATCGCTTTGCTAAATGTATACCCAGTGAGCTTTTAATATCGTATTCCATAGACGCTCTTGATAATTTGGTGAGCGACTCACTTCGCATGCTAAGTTTGACTGCTTACAGCATAGTGGGGGCTACCATCCTTGTCTCCGTTATCTTGCCTTGGTTTTTGTCGGTCGACTTTTTGCACTGCTTTACTATATCTTTGTTACCATCTTCTATCACGCGAGCGCAAGAGACATCAAGGCACGCCTTTCATATGATATATACTCATGAAAGTTCATTCGATTACAGAGGCTCGGTATGTATTCAATTAAACATTAGATCATTGTCAAATATTGATCAATCACAGATGTTATCCTACGTGGCTCTTTGTATGCTCACTTCTCTGAGTCATTGTCGGGATTGACGACGATTTCTGCATACGGAGAAACGGATAGGTGCAAGAAAGAAAATATCGAACACGTTGACATTGAAAATCGGTGAGCTACAATGGGCATTGTACGAATCGTTGTAGACTTTGAATGGATTCCCAGCACATTATGGTTGGCTATCGCGAACCAAGTGAGGACGCTAGTTGCTAGTGGTCGTTATATGACCGCTCATTTGTCTGGTTAGCGCTGCCTCGGTTTTCGCGTGTGCTTCGTCAGAGCGCTCCTCACCTTTGTTGTTGCACTGTAACTTCCTTCCTTCACGATATCTGCAGAACTAGAGCAGGGAAATCATCAGATTGATGGTGTCGATAAGTCGACAGTTGGGCTAGAACAGCTGAGAAAGGGGCGAGCGATCATTCCGCAGGACGATGTAAGTGTTACACAAGGTCACTAAAACGCAGGACTGACTGCCGTTTTAATTTCTGTGCCACTCGGCTAATGTATTTATCTCGTTGGCACTCTGAGGTCTAACCTCAATCCTTTCGGTTTGTACGACGGTGCTCGCCTCTGGGATGCTCTAAAGCGGGCGTACCTCGTCGACACAGACGAGAAAGCACCTCTTTCGCCTGTGTCAACCACCCAAAATGACGAGACAAACGAGAAAGTACCTCCTTCGCCTTTGACAACCGTGACCGCGACCAGGTTGTCGGTCGTTTTTACCTAGATTCTCTAGTCGACCATGAAGGCAGTAACAACATGTCAGTCAGGTAATCTTTTTTTTCTTTTTCTTTTTATTCCGCTATTGATCGCTTCCCAGCGATCATCGGTATGCTTGGGACGAGCATTAGTCGACGAAACGAAAACATATGTACTATGTAGCATCCGTGGATTACGAGACCAACAGAAAGATCCAAGATACGATCGCGACAGAATCCAAGGAGCGTATAATTTTGTGTATCGCTCGAACGTTTCTCCTAGGTCGTTCCCCTGTGCTTCATTGACCGTCGCGCAGATCGTTTGCGCACGGTCCTATCATATGACCGTAGCTGCGTTCTTGACGCTGGCATGGTCGTCGTGAGTGTCCTTTTTTCTGCGCAAAATCGTCTGCTGATATAGGACAATGAACTAGGAATACGATACCCCGGCGAACCTGTTCAACATTCCTGAGGCTTCCATCTCACTGGAAGATATCGGAAGGATCCGGTAGTCCATGGATCTCACTTACTTTTTCGCTCTTTTCTTCTTCGCAACGCGGCACGCACCCCAGTCGTTTCATGCCAATGGTTGAGGTGTGTTGCTCGCTCCACAATCCTTACATATTCTATGCTTACAACACAGTCGCTTTCATTCCATTGTGGACATTCGATGTCTTTACTAGACGATACAGAACTTTCAATAGAGATAATGTTAGTGTCCTGTTATACATATTCCTGGTATGTTGGTCTTCGATTTTTCAGCTTTCCGTACTTACATATAATATGCATATTCAGAAAACGTTTTCGCTGTACGGCTCTTCTTCAATCTAAGACCTGATCCTGTGGTCAGACCTTCTAGAAGTGTAGAATGTATGTCCATCTCGACTTACTGTCCTCCGGCCCTTCGGCACGCCGTTCGTGCTGGCCAAGCTCACGCCAGTTTTCGAACAAGAGCAAATGATTCAGGTGATATAGATTCGGCAGGGAGATGGGATAACTTTACAATGGAGGTGGGCCTCATACTTTCTAGATCCACCTGTGCTTCAACAACATTATTTCTCGCTACACATAGCTCCCCGGTTATAGTCATAACAACCTGGTAGGGCTGCTCATTCGAGCACCCAACTGTCCGCCGCTCAGATAGCTTCGAAACAAAGATTGGCAGAGCCTGATTTTCAAGGATTAGTCGAGGTCCCGTCGCTAGGTCACATCCTACTATGTCTTCGGAAAGTAAGCAAGACGTCGAGATCGTTGATGGGATGGTCAGAAGTTGGTGATGCGCGTATTTGGATCCGTTCGGATCCACCCGTGGTTCACGGTGGTGATATATGATCCAATGGGGCGTGGGGCGGGTTGTGTTGGTGCGGCACCTCAGCGGCACCAGCAGATTGCGAATCCGCCCCTTGTGAGACGTCGTATCATTTTATGAGAACCTGACGGTCGTAACTCTTGTCCTCCGAGACACACAGAGAGGAGGTCTCCACTTGTGCACCATGATACCAGTTGATGAGTGATTTCCCTTACAGTTGAATGAGTTTCACTGAATATCTTGTCACTCATCCTTTGCGATCCTCGTTTCCAATTCCAAGTGCTCGACAAGCACTGCATGATGCCCGTGATGCTCCGGTCTCACGGGGAAATGATCAACAAATAGTATACACTGTTTTGGGACTGCGATAGCGAGAGCCAGCAAGACCGACCAGTGGAGAAACACATCGAGAATATCGAATTTCTCACGTAGGTGTAGTTTGCCGCGCTTGATGCAGCCTGAGATATCTGATCTGGTTGTCAAGTTCAGTGTGTGCACATCGTAACGTCGATGTTGTTCGTCCCATCTATCCGTGCATACCTCTCATGACGTCCATCCCAAACCAAGCTGCTCTGCGGGTGCTTTTTGACGAGCAGGTGGCTCGTCCGTGGACACCCAGGATTCGCTAAGCTTTGGGTCGGGTGGCCCAGGCCCGCCCATCATTATTCATAGTACAAAGTGTTTGTACTGGTGGGCGCCACCTTTTTCGTCGGCATGCGCTGCACGCTCGAGCTCGTCCACGCTGATGCCCATGTAGCGGTGAAATCGGTGAAGGCTGGACTGGGGCTAGGAGTGGAAAAGAAGGAAAATGACGACAGGGTATAATATTGCTTGAACGCCGCCGAAGGTCGAAATTCAACAAAAGTTAGAATCTTCCTTGAAGATCATAGTCGCGCCGTCACGCCGTGGGCCCGTATGATTGTCGGAGGTATGCGATAAATAAGTAAGTTGTGAATTGCCCGAAACAGAGCACGAAGACTACATAAGTTGTAAACTCTGAGTAAGTAGTACAACATTGTAACAATATGATTGGAGGTATTGATTGTTCTCACGCTAACATCCAGTTCATCGCCCACCTGACTCCTGAAGCTTGAAGGCCTGAGTGACCTGACTCGCTGCCTGCTATCCAACCGCATCGCACAAGAAAAAGAACATGCGAGACACTTCGCCGTGCTCTTCCTCGTTGTAAGCGCTGCACTTGCTTCCCTCTGCGTCTCGGCTGCAGCGTGGTCCGGACGACAGATCCATCTCAATTTGGCAGACGAAAACCGCCCGTCCTCTCATCGTCGCTAGGGAAGTTTTTGAACGACACGTCATGGACCTCAGCTGGTGAGTTCCACAAATAATTTTTTACGCCTCTTTCACACACCAAAGGTCCCGGGACGGACTCACTCTCTACGCCGCTTCTTCAGATGGCACGCCGGAGAGTTGGAGGGTATCGCCCCTTACAGTTCGCAGACGCAATATTTACAGAAATTCGGATCCACCGTACCCCCTATTCCTGACGGCTTCTCTCATGGCACTACGTATGGAGATGAGACTGCTCCTTCCCCGTCCCGCATTACCATTCCTCCTTCTCCAGCCCCGCGTGCGGCCTCGCAGAATACTCAATCCGGGTTCGGTACGGCAACTGTTAATGCCGGTGACCACATTAATCAATTGGTCGCCAAGAATAGCACAAAGAAACGTGTACAGCCTCTTCTCATGTCGTCAATACCTTCTGCGGCGACTGCGCCACTTGCCTAAGACCCACCGACCAACGACCTGCGACCGCCAGCATCAAAAGCAAGACCAGGATCTTTTACACCATCACCTGTGCTTAGCATGCGTGGCTTTGATGCAGATATTGAAATGGGTGGTCCCATGGATATGGATGTTCCTATCGACTCTCTGGAACAAACCCCATGAGATGGGTAGGGGCAAGCGGAAGGCTTCCGTTTTGGAGGATGAAGTGTCTGTCAAACCGCATACGCTAGGTGGAGGCCTACCGAGGGAGAGTGTTACCGTTCGCGAGATCGCCAGCGCGAGTTCAAGATGGGAAGCACCACGCCTTTTACACGCCCCCGACGTCTTGCCGTCACCGACCATATTGACGTTGCTGAGTGTGAAAGTGGACGGGACCGAAGACATGTTGGAGACTCGGAATTCGGAGGGATACGGACCGACAGAGGTGTTTTTCGTCTGCGGCAAGCAAACACAATGGCCGCCCACCGCCTAGTCTTGCCGCCGTTGTCAACGCATTCGCAGCTGCAGACGACCCACACCACCGCTACGCTCACACCATTGACGCATGGCGCTCCCAGATGGCCCAGCTCGTCGCTTCCAAGGATCGAAGATGACCTCGCCACCGTCCTGCACGACGGTGATATCCTGTAAGCTCTCTCTGTTCGGTTACTACGCATATTCACTCGACTCTCATCTTGCAACGTCACCCGCCTCCTCAACGCCTCCAAATCCACTCGTGATTCTCATCGCTCCTCCTGCATCTCTACGCCACCATCTACCGTGTGCATGTACGCTTCTCCCTGCCTCCCCTCCTTCAACGCCAACTCCGCCGTCGACTCTGCCTACTCCATTTGTGTCCGCACCCGGCAACACCAACACTAAACTCGCACAAGCCCCAGTTGAGCTCCAGACTTATCAAGTCCACCTCGTTGCAAAGGAACGCGAGCTCTACGCTCGTCGGATCGCGGTCGCATACGATGGACTTGGCACACGCTGTCGTGCGCTCATCGACTGCGCAGCTGTCTGGGCTGGGACGGAGAAACTGGGGTTCGGGGTTGTCTACGCCTTGGCTCAGAAGGACTAGTCAGAAATCTGGGTGCTAGCTCGGGTGTGTCAGTGTGTGTATGCTTTCCTCCTTTCGCTACGGTTCGGTTTAGCTAACCAACATCTAGTTTCAACCCCTGCGCCAACTCAGTTAGGTAGTGTGCCTACCGACGATGACGATAACGACGCACCAAATCGGGCCCACGCGATCCAACACGACGACAATGACGCTCCGACGCCACGGCCCTCCACCTCAGTGTTACCGTCAACCTCTCCGTATTCAACACCCTCCTTGACTTGCCCATTCTCACCTCGTCCCTACCCACTCTCATATGCTGCATCGACACGACAACAACGAGACTACACCGTGACACCAACTGTGACTGTGACCTAATGGCAAGGAGATGAAGACGAAGACGAAAACGATAAGACATGGTCACATCTATATGCAGCGCGTCCCAACGTACTCATGTGCGCGCTGTAGTATACTACATAGTTTATAAATACGAACAATTTTGAATAATTCAAATCTGCGGATAGGTTGGAAAAAAACCTGTACCCAAAACTAAGTACAACTTGGTACTATGTGTTGTCATGGTCACCGGCCCTGGACACCTATTTTCTGATTCGCTGAAGCATTTTGTTTGATTGCCCAGTCCAATGCCATGTCATCATTCCAGCAGAAAGATCTAGGTCATACCACTGGCAGGCTGCATTCTGTTCTGTTATAGGTAATTACATGTTATCATTCCTAGCAGACAGATGGTCATATCGACATACACCACGCTGCTATATTGCTGAAAATGCTGTGTCATTATCCTAACAGGAAGATTAAGGTATTATATATACATATCATTTTGCTGTGATTCAATTACTGCATTATCAACATACTAGCAGAGAGATATGAGTCTGATCAACAAGTGGAAAGTATGTCTAGGATTATCTAGCTAGAAGACCAATAATCATTCTAGTATCTTGAGTACTGCAGGCAGATAATTTACAGTAATTGTGATGGATATACTGTCAGGGATAATTTAGGATCATCTACATTTATCTGATTGCTGTTTGCCTTATCACAGGTATCAAGAATATGAGCTATCATATCTGGTAAATTACAGTACATATCAGGCTGACATGTGATGACATGTGATGACCTGTCATCCATAATGTCTGCCAAGGGATATAATCAATTATCTACCCATTAACATTTGATTTATGAGTTACAAGATTTTGTATACCTTTAACACAGGTAATCAGGCTGTTAATTACA